>JAVQJW010098642.1:0-11932 GCA_036025195.1 Hypseleotris klunzingeri
GTTTCTTTTACTGTCTATGTCTTATGATGCTTATGAGCATACCAAAACAAGTTCTCTGGTGACCCACCTTTGAGAACCACTGGAACACAGATAATAATAATACGTTTTATACACGCAAACCCATTTGTATTCATATTGTAATACATATACATCCACTGCTCATCACTGAAAACACTATAATTTAGATACATGAGACCCTCCTCCGAACAAGACAAATTTACCAGACTGACATACTGCTTTATAACTAGCTATTTCAAATCCAATACATCTTTAATACCTGGTCTGAAGGAGGTCAGAAACTGGGTGTGAATTGTATTTTAGCTCTATCTAAAGGCCATGTTTGTAGGTTAACAACAAAAAAGGGTGGTAAAAGAAATCCCTCTAGTCACTGGTGGTCACCCGTGCACCCCTCGCACCTGCGGACCCTGCCAGAGCCGATAAAGACTCAAATACATCACATCTCCAATGACACTTTACTCCATGGCACGGCCGCTCCAGGGACAAAGTGCCAATAAAGATTTGGCCGCTTTTCCTTCACATCCAATGAATTCACTGTCAAAGCCTGGACGAGACAACAGCCTTTCAAAGCAGACATGATAGCCACTGCTGCAGGGCTAGTATGCTAAGCCAACCTTTTTAAAGAGCCTTTTCAATTTTATGAAAAAAAAACTAATGACAGCATTTCAGCCATACCCTAAAGCAATTATCGGGGAGCGGGTGCAATCCTGTCAGCATGTTAATGATATCACCTGAAGTTATTTGAGTTCCCTCACACCAACTGCTATTTGTGACTCTGCTCAAAATATAACAGCTGATTACCAAGAAATGAGAAATTATTCAAAACGCTAATTTGTCAAGGAAACAGCAGAAGCAACAATCTGTGCTTCTGAGTAGTCCAAAATAGTATATAGTGGAAAATATAGAGACGGCAAATAAGCAGAGTGACTGGAATCTCCATTGTGCTGTCAGTCATGCTATGAGTTAAATGCAGTCTACCGCTACTGTCTGCTGAAAATAGCATTGTTCATGGTTCAGAAATTACACCTTAAACAAAAGGTAAAGTGAAGGTACTGAGACTGCCCAATCATCTAATGGTATGCTGTGATTGGAATCAGCAAGCTCCCATTAGTTGAGGTACATCACTTATCACATTTTCTACCTCAACTGTAGTTTTTTCTGCCAGCTACAAGCTTGATGTAAGGTACAACTAATCCACAAATGCACACTTTGAAGCCAGAGTACTCAGCGAGAACCCATAGAAACAGGAAGGACATGCAGACTTCATTTTGGCCAGATGACTGAACACAAAAATCTCCTTCCTATTCATGTTATGTGGAAAAAAATCTACAAATAAAAAAAAATTAAGCCCGAACCATCACTTTAATTGTACATCTGCCGGTCCATGTTAGCTAATATCTCAATGGAGAATTGCACATATGTTCCACTTGCATGCTTTACACATTGGGTAAGTGCAACAACTGTGATCTCAGCTTTGCAGTCAGGTGATTAGCCAAAATAAAAAGTTTTTTGGCAGGTGGGAATGTCATACACACACCCCAAAGAACCGCATCTGTCAGTCAGAAGAGGGGTGCAGCATATCAGGTGTGTATGACAGCACAGCACTAACAAAGTCACGTGGGAATAGGCAAGGAGCTGCGAGTAGACGTGAAGAAAGAGCTCTCGTAACAGATGGACAGAACGCTTTAGCGATGCTGAGATGGTGTGAGCTGGCAAGCAAATGAGATATAACAGTGGTGAGGAGTGTGTGTGTGTTAAGCCCGAAATAGAAAGAGGGGTGATAAGGAGGGAATCAGAGTGGGATGAGGCGGGTGTGGTGGTAGGCTTTTTTTCCGGGGTGTGATGTTTGCTTTGCTGGTACATTCTGCCCTGTGTCTAATACGACCAGCTGTATCTGATACTCCCAAAGAGAAAGGGGTCAAATTCCAAATTGAGCTTTACTTGAATTGACCCAGATTTGGCAATCTTCTAACTGCTGCAAAACGCCACAAAAAAGTGCAAAGCGCAAGCAAAATGAAACATAACATGCAATGCTTGAGGTGGCAAAGATACAGGCATGTACAGTAAGTGAAGTGTCTTGCACAAGGACAACTGGCAGTATCCAACCTGGCAAGTATCAAAATGACAATCTTTTGAGTAGTGGGCAGTGCTTGACAAACTGTGCCTCAGACGCCCTCAAAGACTAGACCAGATTGTTCTCTAGAGACCATTCTAGAGATATTGTGCCTCTTCTCTGTGTAACTAGCTACAGACAATAGGAATTTACCACTTTTTATGTTGGGTCATTACTTTGTTTTTGTTGTTGTTGATAATAATCCATTCCCAAATTGTGGACAAGGAAGAAAAAGTTGTTGGCAGTGTATAGTTTCAATGTTCTCTAATGCTGCTGACCAGCCACTTCACTGCTGCATTGGATACTCCCACAGAGCAAGGGGCTCCATTTCTGAATTGTGCTCATGTTTACTTACATTGACCCGGGATAGGCCTTCTTTCACCACGCTCACACCACCACCTGCTAAATGCACCAGCAATGCACTGATGATCAATTCGTCCATCAGCAAGTCGGGCTGGGACAAATGAGCACTAGGGAAAGGCAAGTACGCTGTAACTTTACGAGGGACAAGATATAGCTGTAAATGAGCGGCCCACTGGGAGACAGCCAGAGACAAACAGGCATTAAGTGTTGAGAAGTGTGCATGTGAAAGTGCACGCCACATAGACACACATGCACCGAAGTACCAATAACTGTGCTGACAGCTTCTCCAGGACAACAGAGCTATTCTACCTGATATTTAAATAATGGGAGAGACTGTTGGTACAGGAATGGCCCCCAGCAACACCAGGCACTTTTACTTAGCCTTAGAAATTCTGTTCTTCTGCCAGAGTTTGCACTGCCATGATGAAGACAGGGCACACTCAATTTTCTGGAGTACTGGTAGTATTGCAATATAGATATTAACATTAAATTGGTGTAATATCAGAAATCTTTTTTTTTGTACATTTGCACATGATTCGATATTAGAAGTAAATACATTAATTCTTAAATAAATGACAAACCGCCATTAAATACATAAACTGCACTACAACTCTAGCTTGTCAAATCATTTACAGAAAAATACAGATTATTGTTGATAAAAACATGTCATTATGATCAAAAAGCAAAAGTCTAATGCAGAACTGTCCATTGCAAATGACTGGATTTGTACTGGACTTTTCTGGCTTTGTAAAGTATTGATTGACGAAAACAGATCTTCCAGAAAAGAGCTATAGGGCTTCCTGGTTATTTTTTAGCTTTGCCTCACAGGGACACAATAGAGGAGGAACCTAATTGATGTTTGCTGAAAAAAGAAAGTCAAATCCAGGAAAGAAAAGAGAAGTGCAGTTGTGTCTTTATTGGATTGTGATGCAGCAGTGAGTGTGGAGGCTCATACGGGGGCTGCTGAGTGCTGGAGAAAGGGCCATCTTGAGGGATGAGACGCAGAGATGAATGCTGCTACCTGCTGGCATGGAAACCAACAAGCCTTTTGTTGAGACTGACTCAGAGCATTAGTAGGTCCAATTAAACCCTGCAGTTTGAGAGGAATTAGATCTCTGCTTCAATTGGTACACCTCATTAGCAGTGTGAGTGGGATCTAGAGACGACACACAGACAGCGGCGTAATCATAGAAACACAGGACTTCGAAGAAATTTTGCAACAGAATCAACGTGTTTTTAGAAGATTAGAAAGGTACTTTTAGTTGTGCTTAAACTTTAACAACTCAAGCATACACCTTCTTCCACTTGTTTCTTACTTAGGCCATGAGCACCCTGTTAGTCGCAATGCTGACACAGAGACAACCATTCACTTGCTTTCATTCATCCAATTTAGCGTCACCAATTCTCCAATAACATGCATTACTTTGTACAGTGGAAATAAGTATGAGTACCCAAAGAGAACCCACAGTAACACAGGGAGGACATGCAGACTTCACTCACCATAACTTTGTTGGTTGACTCAAGAATTGAACCCACACCATCCAGAACTCCCTCCTATCACCTAAACCAATTGAGCTAATTAAGTCGAAGCGGGTATAATGGCTAACCACTCTAAGCAGATCTTTTCCCTTATCTTATTTGCCTATTAGGATTCCAACAAAGGGCTCTGGAGATAGATGCTAGTGAGAGATGGCACTTTGTACATTAATCTGACACCATGATGGATGAAACAGTGGTGGCTGACATGCACGCACTGACTCATTTTGCCACACTTCCTGATGGCCCTACCTTTGATAAAGCATGCAAGCAAAGGCCATACTATTCAAAGTGGATAAGAAAATGGAATATTAGGCATTAGGCAGGGTACGCCGGAATAAAAAGAGGGTTTTTTTTTTTTAAGATTAAGAAGCATTGCATATACCTGCTCCACTGACAGCACCACACTTCCAGCTCAGCGTGCATCAGCAATATTCTTTTAGCGGGGCATTAATAAGTAAAAGTTTCTTCCGATCTGGCTGTGAGTGGGCTGTGTGTAGCCCATGTGTTTTAGGAGGTGATATCATGACGCAAGCATTTCAAAGCTGCTTGTTTACTGTAGAGCGGAGGTCTTTTTGCACTTCAGTATGATGGAAAAAGTGCAATGTAATTTCAGAAGACTTTGATGGCCCCCCATAGATGTATTTTCCCAAAAAGTCAAAAACTGACCATGAAATTGAGTATTTATTTTAATTAAAAAGCGAAATGCCTGGTCTAATAACATTATAAATGCAATGGACTGATATAACACCTCTCCAAACACGCGAAACAGTTGACACTCCACAATCACACTTTTTTTATTACATTTTCCTACTTAATGAATTTAAATCCATACAATACAGGCACACACATGCATGCACACACCCACATACATACATTAGAAGAGAGGTGCACCTAAACAGAGACTCGTACTAAACTTACAAAGACATGAGTACAAATGAACCTTTTTACAAAAATGTAAGAATCTACATAACAATGTTTGCTATAGATGAGACGGAAAAAGAAAGAGGAAAATCAGACATTGGTGGTGGTGAACAACATTTCCAGCCACAGTTGCCTTGGGGCAGACTGATGGAGTAGTTGCCGTCTTATTGGGCCTGCTGCCTCTACAACCACCATCATCATCATACTGACACATTGATTCTTTCAGACAGGGTGGGTGAAGTGTCTTGTATGAACTGAGCTGAGCTACTCACTACTGCAAGGTACAGGAATTAATTAATCTTGCCAATCTATAAAGTTTAAAACGTAATCACACTAAAGTAGTAATAAAAAGTTCCTCCATGGATTACATGTCTGGGAAACTCTTAAGTGCCAGCCTGCAGTGATTTTTATATCCAAAAGTGTCACTCTTATAGCATAGCCCCCTTCTGCACACAGGGATGACCAGAGCATTACAACACATTATGACTTGGTAACATCCTGGCAGTGCTCTGTTGCCTCTTTCCCAGGCCTGTGATTAGCTCGAGGTAACTGAAAAGGCACCTCCATTACCGCAACACCACACGCCGCTGCTCAGTTAATTAAAACGCTAGCTTTCAACAAAACACCACATTATCGACACGGCAAATACATGACTCCGGAATAAAACCCTAGGGCTAACATGCACACTTTCCAATGCCTTTTTCCACTATAGGTTTCCAGAAGCCAATCACACATGGTAGTGTGTGTGTGTGTGTGTGTGTGTGTGTGTGTGTGTGTGCATTTGAGAGAGTGAATTCTCTGTGGCCCATGGCAGCTGTCGCCTTTTCTCTCCTCGCTGCATCCTTTCGCAGATATCTCTGTACTTCCAACAAAAAAACCATAACAGCATCAAAACAAACAGCTTCTTACTGCAGATGTAAACAGTGTGTGGTGGAAGGGAGGATGTGTCGCGATGCCTTCACCTACATCATGTGCTGAATAAGACACAAGTCATGGATATGTGCAACTGGTGTCATAGATAGGACAGGGAATATCCTGCAAATGGTTTGATGACATAACATGATATAGCAATCTTGAATATAGTAAGGAATTGTGCAGTAGATTTCAATATGCAGTGTTAAAGGTGTTTCACAATAATAATCTAATACAGTGTGTGAACCCACTGCCTAGTTTGTTTATGGTCCTAGAAAAAAAACATATCACTCTCCCCCATGCCATCATCACCTTAGCTGTAGCATCAATTGATTCCCTAAAATCCTATACAATTGCAATTGTACTTCTAGTTGAAATAATTAATGTCAACATCGTTTCGCAGAATACACTATGAAAAATACATTAAAGTTAGATGTCACTAGATAGCCAAAGCACATTAAAAGATTTCTTATCCCACTCGTGACAAGACATGGTAATAGTACGCCATGCAAAGTGGCAGAGCAAGAAGATTGTATGTTTGATCCTGCGATGATTGCCGAAAATATCTTTAAGTGGAGTGAAATGTCCTTGAACTATATATAATGTAATAAGCATAGTGTATGTGTCAATTGGTAAAATTGCTCATGCAGTCAATACATATGAGAGTGAATAGTTTTCTGTCAAGTATAAAGTTTTATCTAAGTGTTGAGATCAATGACCAGATGTACCCCCAGCTGAGACCACATTAGTTGGGATTGAGTGAGGATCTGGAACAGTCATTTTCACACACAGTATCACCTCAGGAACTTCAAGTAACATTTTATTGGGCCTAAAGTACATTGGTTTGATAAACACTTTTAAACCTGGGAAAAATAATTCTAAATCAGGACTAAACTGGGGTCCTACTATAAAAATCTTGCTTACAATCAGAGTGTTAGGAACCATTTGTCGTTTAACTAATTTGACAAGCACTCCAACATACCATTAACAAATAGTGCTATGGTGGTATGTGTTTGCAGCCCTGTATTAAATATAAATTATGAGACGTGCTGCTAGTATATCAATAATTGATTGCAAGTCATGACAACACCATTTATTGCTGTATGAGATTTTGTCCCGCCCCTTGCCACGGGACAGAGTGCAAGAATAGGAACTTAATTATCTAAATGGCTGCCGCCAAGATTACCGAGGGCACAGCTCATCCATCTCTTTCAACACTGGCGGCTTCGAGTGCGCGGTTTGGAGGAGGAGGGGGGTCAAGACATGTGCACACATCAATACCGAATGAAAAGAGAAGAGAGAGAATTGAACAAGACAACACTGATGAAGTAAAGTGACAAGAATATACACTTGCGGAGTCATACATGAAAAGCCACACAGAATTTGCCCGCCGGCTGGGATCATGACATCACCTCCGGTCGTCATGGAAATACCCCGCACATTTCGATTTCCTAGTGATTAGCATAGCAGCGCTCCGGGCTTAATGGCTGCATCTTGACCCCTGGAATGCAAACAAGGTTGGAAGTACAGGTCCCAACTTGGCCCTACATGAGCGGGTAATATTGACTTGTGCATGACCAATGGAGGCAGAGGTTAGTGGCTTAGAAAGACAGCCCGGTTGGATGTTACATGTGAGCTCTTTGGTGAGATGTTTAACCCCACATGGTATGGAGGCTTTAGGGCTGGTCATGACTTAGCATGGGGGTGGGTGATATAAATATAAAAATTTTATTGTGATATGAAGTTATAAAGAATAAGCTAATCTGGGAAGAAGAATGTATGTGGCAGTAGTCTTCTGTGTCAAAGTCAACTACACTTAATAAATATGATGACAAAATTAAAATTGTGAACTCGGCTTACTAAAAATTGTGACATATTTTTACCATATTGCCACCCTTAACTAAGCTATACATTTGAAAGAAGAATTTTCTTACAATTACAAACATATTATCAAGTCATAAAGAGATTTATTTGGAACCCTACTGTTAGTGTGTAAAGCATATTAAGAAATCAAAGCCAATTTAAGCCTTCATTTTTGGCAGGAACATGATACATCGTCTTAATTAATTCGTCTTGTTTCGCAGGTACCGAGTAGGATGTGACACCTTGCACAAAAAGCACTTCTCAAAGTAGAAAATCTGAGCTGCAGTTTCTGACAGCAGGTACAGGGGTGGGATTTCAACTGGAAAGCTCACTGGTTTGAAACTAGAGACTGTCTGAGAAAGAAAATCCAACAAAAAACAATCTGTAGAGTCAACAACTTCTGCAAAGTTATAACTATATTCTGAAGAGAGTCAAACTTTATGATTCATGTTTAAAATGGGGTTGTAGGCGACCATTTTAGGGCTCTTTGTGTGGTCAGGATTTCTACTGTATCAGAATGAATACCAAGTAGCAGTGGCACAGTGGGTGGGTATGTGCTCTCCCTGCAACCAGAGGGCCACTGGTTCAAATTCCTGTCTGAGCACATACTGTTGTGGTGTCCCTGGGCAAGACATTTAACCCACATTGTCTATGAATGAATGTGGCTGTGTGATTGGTGTATTTGGTGGTGGTCTGTAGTCACAGAATGGCAACCATGCCTGTCAGATTGGCCACACAAGTAGTTTACCACCTCCCGTGTATGGAGGAGAAAAGAGTCTTTGAGTGTCTGAAAAAGTGCTATATAAAACGGATGCACTGTTATTCTATTTACAGGTTTTATTCAGTAGTTATCTAATTAAATCTTCAAATTATTGTCATGAATTTGAATTTTGAAATTAAGATTTTACTCTAAGAAATTGTAATCATCAATTTGGCCGTAAGTGAGACAAGACAGCTGTGAATATTGAAAGGGATCAGGGTCCAAACAGCGCAGAGCTTCCACTGAGGGCCAGTCTAGACAACAGCAGCCATGGTTTACTCTCTGGTGAAAACACAATGAACTGTAACAGACTCAGAGCAAACATTCAGTCAACTTTCCACCTGCAAAAGCTTTGAACAACAGTGACAAGCTGAACATACACAGATGAATACTTAGTCACTTGAAGAATGAATTTTCCAGAGCAATATCGTTGATTTATTGCACAGACAATTACAAACAAATTTGATTTGATTTGAAATGTATGGGCTGTTAGTGCTACTGTGCTTTCTCTCCTGAGTGATGGTATCTGAGGAGATATTACTCACGCTACTGTCGAAAGATATGATGAAACAATAAAGATCTGAAAACACACACAGACATTAAATTAGCGACGTCTTTTATGAATAAACGAGACCTTTCATAAATTCAGGTCAAAATGAAAACGTGAAAGGAACGTCTTGTAAATTAAAGATTTATTTTTCTTTCAATTATGTTAAAAATTAAACAAAACAGTTCAGATGTGCCAAATTTCTCCTCTCCGTCAGTTCCCATTCTTTTTTCAATGCTTAATGACACAGCCTCAAGGGTATTGTTCTCTCCTGCCAAGCCGCGCCATCTATTCACTGGCTGTTCCAACAATGCACAGTCATACAAGCATCAGCATTCACTATTGTATATCAGAGCAGCAAACCGCACACGCTCCCTGGATGAACATAACAATAATATTCAAAATGCAGGAGGCTTGGACAGCGGTGATTTGGTGATTAAGCCAGGCCATCTGCTCATGTCCCTGATTCCCTGTCCGGCTGCCTGTCAACGCCAGAAGTCCCCCCATTTCCATCCATCCTGGGTACTGCACTGGAATTTAAAAATACACTTGCGTAGGAGGTTTAAATTAAATATGTAAACTTTAATATGTGCATTTCAAATTAAGTGTGTAATCAAAGTTTAAACCAATTGTGCTACCTAACAATGGCACTCTTAAATAATTTCCCATTGGCTTATCTGGTTAACACAGCTTTTCAACATATAATAAAAAAAACGCTGTAGAAGTGACTGTGGCTATATAGCAAATACTCACCAATTACTTGGGGTGTGCTGCAAGGTTCAAAACTAAGTCCATTTTGATTCTTTGGTATATACTGCCCTTAAAAATGTAGTTGGATGCTTGCTCAACAAATGCTAACTCTACATCTTTGAATGGCACAGCAGACTAAAACCATGACATTCCCACTAAAACTAATTCAAACACAATTATTTTAGAAATGGTTCAGTAAACGTAACGTGCCATATGTAATCAAAAGATTTTGACTACTGAAAGCTGCTGTAGCCTGCTAGCCTTGTCTTCAAACATCCAGCGCCATGCTAATCTCCTCAAACATCAAACATTTCTGAAGGCCACGCTCCACGGTAACCTCACTTATTCGGGGTAACATAATTTTTACCCTCTTGACTCCCTAAAATACATGATCCTGTCACTTCTGCCTCAAACAACATGAGTAGTGAATGGAGGAGACAGGCTGTTTTTCTTTCCCCTCATATCCATCGCTTTCTCTCCACTTATCTCCATGTCTCTGGGTGCACCCTCTAAAAGCCATTCTCTGTCTCTGTCCATCGTTTCATATCTGCTTTAAACACAGTGGCCTTTCGGAGCAGCGCAGCGAGTAGCGCCATGGCCCTGGTCTGGCCCCGAGAAGCGCTGCAGATTAATGGCCCGAGAGACGGCCCGGGGAAGTGGAATGAACAAATATGGAGGCCGGCAGAACCACGGGAAAGAGAGGGAAGCGATTATTGATGGAGTAACGATAGAGAGAATGAGGCGTGTTCAAAGTTGTAGCTGAGGTAACAACTGAAGGAGTGGATTCAGATGGAGGGATGTTTCACAAAACTGTCACGCTGAGTTAAATTCAAATGGCTCATCCAATATATATTTGAATTCTACTAAAATAGGTAAGATCAAGGACAGATCAGTGTCACCTGTCCTACCACTCAAGTAATTCATATTTATATCTACAAAGCCAGGGTTCATTGTGTTAAAGGAACCACTGCTGCATACCTGATGACATATTTTAGAAAGAACTGCAGGATTTGAAGGATTGCAAGACAATGTACACCCAATCCAATGTGCATTCAACTATTAAAAACTATTTATTTTTTCTATAAATATGAACACAGGCATGGTTACAGTAAAAATGACGATGAGGGAGAAGCACAGAAATATGCACTGTATCACAATTCAACAATCTTCCCAGATTAGTCAAAAAATTATATAGGAATTTGTTATTACCATGCAGCCCACCTCCAGCTCTTAGTTTACATTAGAAGTTACAGTATAAGTTACAGTATGTACCGTAATGTATTTTGTGTTGTACAGAAAATAAAAGGAGGAGTGAAAATGTGTGTTTTTTTATATTTCACAGCTTCTTCACACAGTAGTTAATGTATGCATGTTCAGGTAGCAGCCAGTCGATGGTTGTCTCACCCTGTCATTGGTGAGATCGCCATGACAACCAGCCGACATGAGCCATCAACACCAGCCTTGCTCGAAATATGTAGATTAAAATTTTTTAAGCACTGTTTTCCATTTGACTTTATCTGAGAATCCTATCAGAATAATTGTGTGTTCATCAAGCCACTCCAGCAGCCTGATGGGCCAACAGACTAATAAATGGTTTTAATGTGATTGGCTTTCCAAAAAGAAAAAGCAATTTGACATTTTAAGTAAAGAATTTGAGTAGCTGGTTGATGTGGAATTTGAAAGTGATTTTTAGTGGAGGTGTGAAACCAAAGGCAGACTAATCTTGTTACTAATTTACACCAATCAAAATTCATCCACACACATTCACACTATGTCAAAAAAGTTTTCAAATTCTAAACATAGCTTTTATCCTGGAACAAAGAAAATTAGAATATCACAATTAATCAACGACTAAAGCCATTGTCATTCTCCAACAAAGTCCTCACACATTTCAAGACTACCAGGTTTTCTCACATTATGCTGCAATATACAGTAGAATTGTGATTTTCTTTTAAAATTCAAGGTGAAAGTTTTTCTTTTCCAGTATGGCACATGTAACGTAACATTTGTTTCATTGTTTATGCTATAACTATATTCCTCAATACAATAAATTGATTGTTGTAATGACATTTTCCACTGTTGTAACCAAAGTATTTATGTGTAGAGACAAGATTTAGCAGTAATGATAAACATGTGTACACCGAGT
>JAVQJW010099195.1:0-10608 GCA_036025195.1 Hypseleotris klunzingeri
TACCAATTTTAGATGAATAATTGTTCAGTTAAAAAGTCGTACTAATAAGTTACACATTTTAAGCCACTTTTGAAAATAAATAAGTAAGTAAATAAATAAATAGAAAAATTAAGTAAATAAATAGGCTACATGACGTGCAGCGGATAGGCTACTGGACATAGCCTATACCTGCAGCACATT
Organism: Hypseleotris klunzingeri; assembly: GCA_036025195.1. Taxonomy (NCBI): domain Eukaryota; kingdom Metazoa; phylum Chordata; class Actinopteri; order Gobiiformes; family Eleotridae; genus Hypseleotris; species Hypseleotris klunzingeri. The sequence goes on from JAVQJW010099195.1 coordinate 181, forward strand.
AGAAATAGAACCTTTTTGAATGCAGGAACTTGGTGCATCCACACAAATGTAGACACATTACAATATTAATATTGGTCCAGTAACCTGCCTTGCTCATCCACTCTGTCTCTACGTGGTGCTTCTGGGCGTGCTCTGCTAGTTGCTGCACTCTTTAAAATAGGCTACTGTTTGTCGTAGGCCTATGTGGCCATATATTAGCATTTTTCCTGCGAGGGGCCCCTTTGCATTCAAATCAGCGGCCAGCTCCCTGATCGCAGAGGACAGCTTACTAGGCCCCTTGAATTGTTCCGCGCTAACAATGGCTTCCTTTGTCAACGTGTTTCTCTTTCTCTCTGCGGACAATACTGGAGGGTCCTTCTGGCACTTTGCACTTAAGAAATGTTTGCAAAATTACATCACTTTATAAGGCTCTCCCAAACAAGTAGCATTGGTTACTTTATAAGTAAATGGTGTTTTGGCAGCTCTTTGCGGAATCGTCTGACAGCATTGTAAAGAGGGACATTTAAGAAACCAACGCATTACGCAGTGCCCTTTTATGCGTATAGGTCATTATAGTCCAAGAAGACTTAACTTCTACCGCTGGTTCTCTGATGCTCAGAGCAGGGTTTGGATCTGTGTGTCTATAAGGCGCAGTGGCATTGCGCTGACCTCTCCCCGCTCCTCGGTGCGTCAACAGGCCATAAGCAGAAGCCCAGCTGTGCCCACTCGGCCCTTCAACCGCGTTTTACAAATCGCCATGATTTCCCTGGGAACTTTAGTAACAGTATAATAACTAAAGGACTTACTAATACATGTTAAGTGATTGTTAAGTGAAAGTAACATTAATTATTATTATTATTAATATTATTATTATGATTATTACATTTTTAATTTGAATCAACTTTTAAAAGTTTTGCAAGTGAGGTGAGTTTGTGATTTTTTTTAAATGCTTTAATTCTACCTTAAATGGGGTTTCAGTTTATTTTCTCATTTATTTTTATTTATTTTTTTGCATTGCACTGTTTTATGATAAAATTGCCCAATGAGAGAATGCATTAGCTTAGTTCAGCAGATTTGTGCAAAATGCACATGCTGACATTATTCAGTTTGAATAGGCTAACTTAAATAGCCTTGATATAAGATTCATATGTAGCCATAGGTGTTGTGTGTGTTGCACCTGACCCGAGCTTTAGTGCACTTGCAGCAGTATGTTAAACACTATTAAGGTGTCCACACAACGTTAAAAAAAAAAGATTAAAAAAAAAGAAGAACCGCGCGATCCTTAAAATGAGTGAAACACACAGGATTTTCCCAGCGAACCTCAAAGGTCCAGGGGCCGCAGCGCGCACCACTGGGGCCGAATGTGTTCTCTCTTTTGTTGGGGCTATTGTGGGGGGCTGCGTGTTGGGATTGGGGGTGTAATGAGGGGGATACGACCCCCCGATGGGGGTGCATTTGCTGTCCAAAGACCGTTAGACAGTGGCTGAATGAATGGGGCCTGAATGTCATTGTAATGCACATGGACAACTCCCCCTTCATTCAGCCTCAGAAGCGGAGGCCGCTGCTCTGCACTGGACGGGGAACAGAAAAGCGAGAACAGTTCTCAGTGGGCATCGGGCTTTTGGTGCAGGACTCTGTTTGCTGCACACACCACGAGGCCGCAAAGCCACAAACTGGAATAGACCTGATGGCTCAAACAAGCGCAATGCCGTGGATACACGCACCGACCGCATCATGGATTGGGACAAAGGATTTGCGCCTTTAGGTTGGACTAAAACAGGCCCGGGACAATGGACACGTTTACTGCGGCAGGTGGCCTCTATCTACTGTAGCTTTATTAGCCACTTCACTTCGTCTTTAGCATTAGAAATCCCCTGCATTAGCGCCTGACATATTGATGCTAATGCAGGTTTTGAAATGTAGATGGATGGCGTTAGACAATGACCTCCAGGTTCACGTAGTTAAGTGCGCTATAGTTCAGATAAAGAGTGAATTTGCGATTGTAAAGCTCGCATTAGAAGAGCGATGGAAAGCATTTCCTTCTCAACAGTTCTCCCTTTTTGTTCATCCAACTGTGGGAGGCAGCCTAGAGAAACTCTTCTGGGACACACGTGTCTCCATAACATTATCTTTTATAAAGATGTACAATGATGCAAAACAAATTAAGTCGAACAAGGTGTGTCCTGCCTTTAATGCGCTATAGGTCTAAACAATCATCTTGTAGTCAGCTTTATGGCTGCAGGTGTGTCATAGCATAGGTTTCAGTAATGACAGGACTATTCTAAAACAGCATACAAAATATTAGATATCCAAGAAACGAGTGCCAAAAGGTCGTTAAGTTGACGATTTTTGGAAAGTAAAACTATAGCCCACTAACAGAATGTGCATGCCTGACAATCTTTACTATTTCTAAATACTTAAAGAACAATCGGGGTTTTAAAACAAACAGGCCTACATCATAGGCTCAGTGAGTTTAATTTTAAGGGGAACGAGAGGGAAACCTACCAATATCAGAGCTAACATTTTGAAGGTATTTTAACCAGAATATGATTAAAATTATGCTACAAATATAATATAATATGCACAGCAACAGCAAATTCCCCACGCTCTGATGTCACTTTTTTCCACATTTTCCACTTTCACAAATGAGAACTTCATCACGTTCTGCTGAATGTTGGGGGGACAGGTCCCCCCTAAAACCCCTCTGAGTTATCTCATGCCTAAACAAATGAAGCACTGCAACATAGACTGCATGTTTTTTATTTGCTTGGGCAAACTGCACTCACTGCACTGAGTTTGTGTGTTGTCGGGGTGGACGCATAGGCCTCTCAGTGTTAGCCTTTGAGTGAGTGCATTAGTACAAAAAGTAAAAGAGTGGTAGCCTTGATCTGATACAAGGGAAATATGGGCTCCTCCTTGTCCAGTGCTTTAAAGTTAAATGGCCAGCTAAAATATGTTAAGGTCTTAAATAATTGTCAATGCTTTTTGCTGTTACTTTTAAATATAGGCTCAAATGTGCACTGAGAGGACTCATAGACAGTTATGTTATTCCCGAGTCACTTGCAACCACAAACTGTAGCCTATGTTTTTGTAAATGTCACCCACTACAACTCTTATCTGCGCGCGTCAACAATATGTCTGCCACAGTGTGTGCGCGTGACGCGCTGCAGAAAGTCAGGCCGCCGGTTTCAAGGACATTCAGGGCTGATGAGGATTTAGTTTTAATGGGGGTAGGAAAAGAGGGGGGCTTGGGCCCGCGGCCATGACGTCATCGTACGTCCATGTAATCCTCTTGCGCTGAAGCCCAATCAGCGGAGACTCGAAATTGTCTGGGATGGGAAGAGAGAGGCGCTCTAATCCGGGAGACAGTGGATCTCAGCCGAGAGAGAGAGCGCGGGGGCACTCGGCCAGCACACCGGATTGCGTCTCAAAAGGGTCAGATTAAAAAAAAACATAAACCAAAGGAACCGAGTGATTCGATGTGGAAACGGGACCTTACTGAAGAGCGAGGAGGATTTTTGTTCCACTTCTGAGGCTCCACTGTAGAGACACGTAGGGATGTGATAGAGAGTCGAGTGGCCAATAGAAGAACCAGATCTAGCCTCATGTAAAACTCAGTTGCACAGAAGACCGGAGAGAAGAGGGCGTTGATCACAAACGAAGAAGCTGCATCAAACCCAAGGACCGTACAACACTGCTCGGAGTGGAATACCCGACCTGTGTTTGCTGCTCGGCTTTGTTGGGTCAGGGGGGTATTGAGGACTGTACATGGGGGCTGTGCAAAAATAGCGGCTGTAGCTTTGTGCTTCGGATGTCATTGAGATCGTCAGGATCAGCATTAGATGCGTAATTGTGCATGGAGACTATTCTAATGATGGTAGAGGCTTTGCTGAAACTGTTTTAGAAGATCTTATGCCACTAATTTCACCGAGCTGCTAGTTTGCTGGTGCTTTACGCAGCGCTATGGCGCAGTCATATCAATATCTTTGCATATGGGGTAGAGTGTGCCCGCGCGTAATAGTGCTGCTGCAGGCGATAAATCCGCTTCCCATCTGAGTGTCTGCGCGTGCGTGTGCGTTGAGTGTGTTGGAAATCCGCTTTAGGTTAGAGCATGAGTATGTTAAAGTGCACCTGCAAACGGAGCTGTAGTTAAAGGGTTGCGCGGTGTGCCAATGGCGGAATTTAGTGTACGGAAGTCACGCGAGGTTAAAGGCGCTGCACCCGCGTGCGAGGTGACAGAGCGCCTTCTGCATGGGTTGTCACTCTGCGTGTTCACAGCGGACCTTGATTTAATGTCCATACAATTAAGGCACGCGGTGAATGCCAAGAGAGGAATCTACACTGCTTCACATTCCATGCATTATATTACATTTCTAAATAACAATTTGCAGTCTTGGTTTTAGTAGTTCAGAAAACGGCCCAGTGCTGGACTCCCAGTCCCCTGTGCCCGCGTGGATGCGCACTATGTGTTTCTGTCGTTCTGGCTCTATTCTTTGGTCTTTGTATTGTGGGTTTTGGATTTGACAGCACTATAGCTCAGGCCAGTTCCAACAGACTGCATCACTGGACAGTGGTCTTCAAGGCCTCTTGAGGACAAGGTAGGCTAGACTGCCAGTCAGTGGTGCCTATGCAATTAATTCTAAAGATTATGTGACAAATCTAGTGACCACTGTGGGGTGTATTTACGTTAGTATCCCATTTTAGTTCAGCAAAACTACGATAATTTTTAATTTAATTTTATAATAGTGTGTGAATTAAAATGCTTATATTTTTTGCATAATCTATAAAGCCCAGAGACAGCCTTGTGCCTCTGGCGGAATTTGGGTATTCTTTTTACAGTAAATGATTGTAGTCCTGTTCTAATTGTATCGGGTACAAACCCTTCTGTAATATTTTTGTTCTGAAACAGCTTGATTTCTAGATATTCAATCAGCGCTCAGCTGTGCATTTATCTCAACCCTACCACCATAGGGCCCTCAGCTTTTACTGGCACTAGCTTGTCACACAGTCCTAACAAGAAGAGATTTAGTGCCACCTACTGGAGGTGTGTGGACAAGACACAAATGAACAAACATTTCAAAATGTATTTTATACTAAGACCTTTTGAGAAATTGTGCCACTTTCACATTACACTAATTTGACTTTATTTTCCCTAAATAAGTAATCAATATTGAATGGACAGACTGTGACTATGGGGCCCACTTCTGGGGGCCCACAGTGTTGCAATAGATGCACTTGTTTTGTTTTGTACAGTGTAGCACGTTGCACAGAGGAGCATAGTGCAGAATTAAACACATTGGCATAAAGAACGTAAGTAAAAGTATGGCTGTCAATAAAATCAGTAAGCTACAGGATTTAGTTAGGTTCAACCACTGATTAAAGGATATATCTATATAGTGAATATAAGTTTAACTACCATGTGATGTGACAGAACATGTAATAAAGTGATGAAATAAAGCTTATTTTCTGAACTACTTTTTGTGCCTTTATTATTTATCATTTTGTCAAATAATTGCCATCTTTTTTGCATCAATGCCTTCTTAAAACATACTTGCTCAAAAATGATTTATTGCTTAGAGAAAGAGAATAATGTTGTGAGCTTATTCTTACTTTGTCCCAAATAAGTTAATAGATTTATTTTGGAGGTAATATTTCACCAGGTTCCAGATTAGGACCTTGGAGAGCTCCTCAAACCAGCTAAAGATATCAGTATTTGCATTGTTGCTGTAAAAAGATATTTATTAGCTTGTTGCTATGCCCTACCCAATGTCAGACTTTGTAGAATCACCATCTCAGCTGGAGGAGCCTGATAGAATAAGACAGCACAAGGAACAAGCTCAGCAGTGTAAACCTTTATGTGCCATTTAAGCTTGGAGGCCGCCCCATAGAGCTCCCTGTCTACGAGTAAGGTCACTCTTTGAGGCTCTAAACTCAACTCAAACACAATTCACGACATAAGGACAAGGTAATCGCTGAATGGACAGTTTATTAAGGCTTGATTTCCTCTAGAAAGAAAAACCAAGATAGATTTTTGTTGAACAGGTTATGCCCACTACAACTGTGGTCTATAATGTAACCAATGTTTATTTAATATTTCATGTCAGTACTCCTTGCTGTAGTGTAGATACATAGATAGTTATGGCTAAAACTTACATGTCTTTCTATCACAGCATACATCTTTAAGACATTTCTCTTCTTCACAGTGCCATAAAAGCCCTCCTTCATGCAATCACAACCAGTTCACGGTTCCTGAGGGCAACACTGATGTCTTCTTCTGCGCTCACCCGTTTCACCTTGAGAAACGTGAAGGGCATATATATTGCTTGGCTCAACCTAGCTACTGATTAGTGCGGGAAAAGAAAAGAGCAAGAGGGTCATGTTAAAGACTGTAATTTCTCTATAGACTACAAATGACACACTGGCCTGGTAAAGATACAGGAGCTCCACAAGACTGCTAATACGGTTGTGAAGCATTTACACATGAGTTTGGCAAAGTGCTTAACACTTATTTTGAGATATGGTCATGTTCTAATGGGACAGGGTTAAGTCTTTGAAAAAAAAAAATAACAGCTCATTCTCACCAACATATATCATTGTCTTTGACGGAAAATTAGAAGTGTCAATACCATTTAAATTCAGAATTCCTGAATACAAACATATGCAATTTATTAGCAGAATTCCTTGTAATATTGGAAAACACGTCTGTAAAAATGTAAAAAGATGCTTTGAACTATTGAGATTTAAGTGTGTTAGAAATTGTAGACACACTACCACTGTATTCTCAACGTCAAGATGCACTGTGGATTTTTCTTTTTACTGGACTGCAGCCATGTATCAGCGTGTTCAGATTTTTTTCCTATTATTTATAAATGGTTTCAGCCTGACAATATCCAAAAAACACACAGAAACCACATTTCATTTGTATTTTTCTTACTCGATAGTAAATCAGTTACATTAATTTTAGGTTATACATTTTTAGGCTTTCTCCATGAATATATAGACTCCTATGTTAAAGCTTAGCATTATGACCGACATGATAGATTTATGAAAACCAAATTTAGGCGGGGAGGGGCACAAACAAAAGGATTAAGACAGAATGATGGTGAATGAACATATATGAACACCCTCCCCCCTTTTGTGAAACTAAACACCATAGCAACAAGTCATTCAATGCAGCAGTTATATCATTACATAATCGAATCATAAAACAATTTAAAACTGTGTGTGGAAATTCTCTCAGACTGGGTTGTTGTGTAAAGAAGCAGAACCTCCCAATGAAACATACAAATACGTCAAAGACAATCATCAAGAGAAAGCAAAGCCGTGGGGTGCCAAAGATGTCAAAAAGTACAATTTTTGATTTAAATGTGAGTTCTGGTTGAGGAGGACACATCAGTATTTCTTTCCCAGAGGCCTTTGCGTTTCCTCCTTTGAAATGTCTCAAGTCCGGTGTGACTTCACACTATCCCTGATTTCTCCAGCAGTGTCACTGTTTAAGCAGTTCTTTTGAAGAGTCACTAATAATTAGAAAAAAAATTAAGGCTCCAGAAAACAGGTTTCTGAAATAAAATTGTCAGTAGTAAGCCAAAAAATATAGATTTTGTTGATCTGAATGAAAAATAGATAAACCCTTGAAGTTTTATTATCACGCAGTTCCAAGTCTGACATTGCCTGTGGGATTCTCTAACCCTGTTGGCACAGATAAACCTCTGAAGAATGGCAATGGTGCCCCCGCATGGACAAAAAGGGGCAGGACACATTCGATCCTGATTGTACTGAAATATAAAGTGGCAGATTTTTCTCCGTGGTGCAGTCAATCCTTGATTCGATTGACTTGGGAGGGATAGGCAGGAGAGATAGAACCAGTCAGGTGAGAGAAGAGGACAAGATGGTAAAAACAGGAGGAAAACTATAAAAATGAACTTAAGTGTGGCGGTGACTTAGTAATACATTAAATCATTTTGTTATCCCTGCACAAGAAATGGGTTGCGAATGGGACAAAAAGCACAAATTTCAACAATGGCAGAGATTTGCCAGGATAAAATAGAAAAAATGAAGGGCTTTGTTGCATTTTCATATTCTTCCATCTCTCAAATCAAACGTTCTAGTGTAACTGCTGATCAAGCCGAAGATCAATGTTTTCTATTGTTTATTCCGATTTTGGCGCTCCTGTTGGAAAACAGAAAATAATATTTAAACTCACAAAAACCACAAGTAATGACTATAAATTAATCAGCATCTAAAATGCAATAAAACATCTTACCTGATCCAATCGAGAGCGGTTCTGGATTTGAGGAGGTTCAAAAGTCTGTCAACAAAAGAACACAGAAAAAGCACTTAGTCTGAGTAAAAACATCTGAGGTGCTGTTTATAGAATCTGTGAAAAGAGTGTCCGCACCTTGCGCACCTCCTCCTCCTCTTCCTGCCTCTTCTCGTAGTGGGAGAAGTCATCAAAGATGGAGGTGGTGTGTTTGTATTGGGCGATGATCTTGAGCACCTGCTTGGCCTTCTCCATAGGAACCTCCTGAGTGTCACGGGAGTTAGTCACTGGTTTGTTGTCGTTGTTCTCCAGGCGAATGTGGCGCAGTTGACTGTTAGGCACATCTTTAACAAACAACCAGTCCACATCAAATTTGCCCTTCCACTTGTCCTGTGCCCAGACACCTGCACTGGTGCCATAGTCCACTGGTGAACGCATCTCTGCCACACCACAAAAGTGACCGCTGCCGTTGACACTAAAAAGCAGATAGACCGGGCCTTTCCCGTTCATGGCCCTGAAGGCCCCGTCCAAACGCTTGTTGCCATGCTCTGTGCTACACCAGATGGAATACTTGATGGACCGATGGATATCGTCCTCAGAGTAGCTCTTAATAATGAAAACACGGCCATTCTTCAGATTCCATTCAAAGTCCTTGGGGTTGTAGCTATGAGAGGCACGCAATTTCTCAAGCACAGGGTGGGACTCACCACCAGGGCCCTGGGTAGCTGAATTCTGGGGGCCACTGTTCCCACCCACCATACATAAAACACCACTACCATCCTGGCCAGGGCTACCCTGCCCATAACCTTGGTTCCGATTGCGTGGGGCGACCCAGCGGGTTTGGGGTTGAGGAGGCTGGGTGTGGTTTTGATAGGGCTGGGGTGGGGGCTGGTGGTGTTGGTGATGTGGGGGCTGGGGCTGTAAGGCCATTGGCTGCATCTGGGCTTGGACCAAAGACTGGGGGGGTGGGGGCTGCAGGGGACCCTGCTGCATTGGGCCTTGAGGTGGCATGGCGTGGGGCAGGCCCAGTGGCGGCTGCTGCAGAGGAGCTGTGGCTACTTTAGTCACAGGACCCTTGTCCCAGGTTCCTATGTTCATGTTGTGTTTGATTGGAGGGGGAGGAAGAGCCCCCCCAGGATTGGACATCCCTGATTTCACCTTTGACTTCAGCTGCTGGGGTTTAGCTGGCTTACTGGCGATGGCTGCCCAGGAGGTGGGTTTAGGTGGTGGCATGCCGATGGGTGTCGCCCCATTTCCTGTCGCTGCCACAGCTGGTCCCCCTATCACAGAACCCACCGCCTTGACTCCAGAGCCCTGACCCGTGACATCACTCCCAATCTTCAGCCCGACCATGCCCTGCTCCAGACTGTTCATGCCAGGGGCCTTATTGAGGGTGTCACTGTGGAAGCCTGTCTGCCCGTCAGGCACCAGGGTGCCCCCCAGAGAGCTGGGGGGGTAACTGTAGCTGCCACCATATGCTGAACTTTGAGTTTGCTGGCCCTGGGAGCCACTTGTACCCCAAGCAGAGAAGGCAGGGTTTTCAGGGAAAAAGTTAAATCTATGTGGGTAAATGCTGCTTCCCAGCCCCCCTGGCTGGCCAAACACGGTGTCCGGCATGAAGTGATGGTCTCCATTACTCAGCGGTCCATAGGGAGTGAGGTACGGAATTGGGGGGTCTCCACCTGTAGACCAGGGAGCTTCACTGAGGGGGTATGGAAATCCAATAGATGGAGCATAGTAGCTGGACAGGTAAGGGTCTGTGATGGACTGGTAGCTGTTGTTCTGTATAGAAAAAACATATGTATAATATCAACATTAGATACATAGACGACAGCATTTATCATCATTTATATAGGACCTATACCTGAGTTGATTGCCCAGTGAGGTATGGCTCAAAATCATTGTCATGGACAGTCTCCTTTTGATGCAATGAACCATTTTGCACTGAAAGAAAATCACGATTTTATTGGCAAGGTCATCAGAAATATTAATCTCATTCAACAGTTTTTAAAACATTCTGGGAGGTACAAGATTGAAGACGTACCTTTGGTGACAATGAAAAAAACAATCCTTGTTACAGGATGTACCAAATGTGTTGCATTATGTAATGAATTTATTGAAAAGACAGATATATGTGGTCTTCTTATAATCAACTGTTTTTTAACATGTTTCCATGGAAAAGTACAGCA
>JAVQJW010099254.1:0-15361 GCA_036025195.1 Hypseleotris klunzingeri
GTGAACATTTTTTTATCAGTCTAACTAGTATTATTTGTTTCATTAAACCTATGTCAGACCATATATCATTTCATGGAACTGAATGATAACTTATCTTGACAGAGAGGACCAGGTTGTAATAAAAATAGGTTAAACATTAACACTTTGGTCATATGTAGTAGCTTTATGGTAAAGAAAAGTGTTTAAGTGTTGACAGAGCTGGTATTAATCTGGTGCCTCTATTATGTAATGTTTGATGTAAAATGTGGGTCTTCATGGGTCTGTGGTCTTGGATAAGCAGATTGTGCACATACACACAGTCAAACACATGCTAACTAACAGTCACATTTCTAAACCTACTACAAGCATGTTTTTGATAACATAAATTAAAACTGCTATTAGATTCCACAGCACTTGCAAAAGACAATACGATGAAATAGTAAAATATCTTCAGTGAGAATTCTATTTAAAAATGTATGTTTAATGTAAATGTCTTGCATACATATTCACCATTCTCATATAGAACAGGCATATATATAGTATATATGTCGTATACTAACAAATGTTTTATATTTAGAACCATACATTTTGAGTTCTTACCCAGGACCAGCTTTCACTGAAGCTCTCATCTTCACTTTGGCTGAAATCATCCTCTCCTGACTCCATATGGCACTATTTGAAATTGAGTTTTAAAGATGTGTCTAAGGACTTATTGTGATAATTTAAATAATATTGCAGCCTTTAGAGCTCTCTGATGTTCCACAGGAGTCTCATAAGTGCCTCAGCAGTGTGTCTGAGTGTGTAAGTAATACTTTTTTAGATACATGTGCTTCATGTTTTAGACTAAATTTATCAACAAGCATGTTCTGAGAAACAAGTTCTTGGAGGAAATCTGAGAGCATTAGCTGCATCGGATCATACTCTAGTCTCTGCTCCCAATCTGACGCCAGTATAGCACAACACACAGACCACAACCCTACACAATTTAACATACTGCATCATTATTATTATATAACCATGGGTCAGTATAGTTTTTTATTTTAAATAATATTCAGTAAGTGCATGAACTTAGCTTATAGTCTATTCATAGACTACAGTGACTTGTGGTGAATGGTCGCAACACCCTATCATGTTCAGGCTCACAACTGATGATGTATCACACAGGGGGGAGACCTCCCTGAGTGGTTTTGGAGATAATGCCTGTAAGAAAAGGTATAAAAACTAGCACTGAGCTGAATTGTTTAAAAGTGTTTTTTATGGTTAAAAAGACTTCGGCGTTTTCTGAAATCTAAATCTTCATTTTTTTATGTCTTTATATTATAAGACAGTTATTGTAAGACAGTTTTGAGCTGTGCTTGGAAATACACGTGGTTAATACTGCACTACGTCAGTAAGGCATTCCTTTTGAAAACACAGGGGTCACTTTAGGGCAGTGTAACCTGTCATCCAAGTCACATTTGCTCTTTTCACTACTGCTCCTGCCATTTGGACTTCATTAGATCATATTTGCAAGGTATACAGCTCAAGAAGTTTACAATGTTTTTGTGAGCTTTGTGTATTGTTTGAAACAAATTACTACATAACTTTGTTTTTGACTTTTATTTTGAATTCAATTCAACATGGGCATATTTGTAAACCATAAAAACAAACGAAACATTAAAACTATACATATTAGAATTCAAAAGTATACAAAACTGTACATTGAAAAATGTTTCCAATACGCAGTATTGTTCCTGCAGCAGGCAAAAATACCTTTCATAAAAGTATATGAAAACAGTTAAAAACCCTGACAGATTTAGTACAAACAGTAATAAGTACTTTTCACACAATGCAACCTGAGAAATAAAAAACATAAAAATGTAAAATATGTTGCCAAATGTGGCTACAATTGCACATACAATTGTGTCTACTGTTTAAAACCTTGTAATGATTTGCTGCGTCTGCCAGGAAATTTAGGCACTTTGTGAAGTTTCAAACTGGTCCCTGAGAAAAAATGTGAGCCTGCAGCTAAACATGTTAGCTTAGCATATTAATATAAAATAATCACCTAAATAACCATCCATTAAGGCCAATAGTGCACATGTACACAGTGTGACAGTCCTGTTTTCAGTTTTAGACCTATATATGTTTTCCAGTGAGGAAAAAGAGTGGTCGATCCTCTTTGGAGTTGGCTGTTTGAAACTCATCACTGAGCCTGAACCTCCATTCCTCCTCAAGCTCCAGTCGACCCACTGTCTGCCTCAAGGAGCTACGATCAGCACTGATGACACACAACGTGGCACCTACAGGCAACACACACCACTGTTTGTTACTCCAAGGACATATTACAAGTGATCAGCATGCGACTGCAAGCCATGTATACCTTTGAGGAAAGAAAACTTCTTGAGGAATCCAGGAGTGACAAAAGAATCCACAAAACAGAGAAGAAGACCACTGAAGAGTAGCCCAGTAGTGGTGATGTTAACAGCATGAGGCCTGGAGCTGACAAAACATACTGTCACCTGCACAAGAGAGAAACTTATTAATAACTAACACTATTATTAAATATATAGAGGTTTTGCTGCATGTATGGGCATTACCTCAGGTCCCAGGTTGAGATAACAGTCCACAGACAGAACAGGATGTGTGTAGTTCTTGATGCTCAGAGGGAACAGCTTTTGGCTGGTGTGCTGCAGGTATTTCTCGAGAAGCAGCTGAGCCGGAGTCGCTAAGAAGAGGTGCTTGCTGTCAGGGGCACAGACATACTGCGAGGGCCCCACTGAGGTTGGAACATCTGTCAACTGGAAAACTTTCTTTAGAGTTTTGTGGCTTACTTTGAAACATTTATAGGATGTTATAAGAGTCTTGTTCACCAGCCAATATAATCAATATTTTGGCTATAACACATTTGATAGTTCTTGTGTAAATGAAGTAAATGACTGTAGTAGCACTAATAGTAAAAAATTCTAAAGAAAAATGCAAGCCTTAAAGCTGTGTATGCTAAACAATAGAGCTATTAATTATTATTTTGGTGATCTAAATAATATCTTAGCACAAAATAATGTGTGTATCTACCTTGGTTTTGATGATAAATGTCTTATATCCTCCAATGGCGATCTGCTTCTTCATGACACTGAAGCTGTTGAAGCGACAGACAAGCAGCCCAGCGCTGTGCAGCCTTAAAGTGAAGTCCACGTCATGACAGGTGAAGCGGTTCTGGTCATACTGCACCTTCTGACTGCGGTCCACATTCAAGAGGAGGAAGTCGTGAAGGTGGCCTCTTGAGAAAGGACCCATCTGCTTGAAACCTTTCCCAATAACAGTTTAGTTAGTATTTGTTCTTGATACATTTTAAGATTGTAAAGGTTTCTTGTTACCTGTTAGTCCATGGCTGCTCCATTTCCTGATCCCACACAGACCATAGTGTGTTAAGTCCGGGCAGGCCTCTATGTGCTGTAACACCTGCTTCAGTGATACGCTGTGCTCCACTGGGCTGCTAAAAAACACAAGATCAACTACATTAATCATCTTTAAAATCAATAGTACATCCCAATTATAATTGGTGCATAGTGACCAAACGTACTTATTGGCATCCACATCCACTGAATTCCACATGACACAGGAGTCGTCTGCCAAAATGATGAAGGGCCATACGTCTCCTGCAGGACCCCCATCCTCCGACCGCCGGCTACGCTCCAGCTCCAGGTTATGATATGAAAGCTCTTTGATCAGGAAGTGAGCTGCACCTGAAACAAAGCATTAGGACTAGCAATTAACACCAGAAAAATACATGATATAGCATACAGACATTATGGTTATATTATACTGTATATATACTAGAGTTTTAGTCTTCATCAGGTAGTATTCAAGGTCAAATTGTGTTTTATTTTGGCTTTTAAATATTTTATGTGATTTACATATTTAATTGTAAATTAAGGATAAGTAATTAGAAGCAAGATGTAAACGGAAATCATAAAATACCAACCTATTCCCGCTCCATTGAAGACTGTAGGCAAAACCAGCATGATGTGGTTAGGCCAGTACTTCTTATAGACAGCCATTTCATACTCTTTGACCACCAAGATGTGAAGATGTGAGGCTCCGTCCATCGCATGGTAGAGGTTAAACAGGCCATGCTCATGACGACCTGTCGTTGGGGTGAAAATTGGACTCTTGATGCTGTCTGGACTCTGCAATGAGATCAAGTAAAGGATATTGTGAGCACCACCACCTAGTGGAATAGTCCAAGAACTGCAATTTATGAGCAGAAAGACTAAAAATACGTTTTGACTTCTTAATAATAATAATAATACACTTTATTTATAGTGAACTTTACATTTAAAGCAAAATCTCAAAGTGCAGTTCTTCAACTGTGTATGTATTGTGTCCTTAATGTGTACTATATTGCAAGGTAAGTACAGCATGTAGTGGTAGATATAAACATGACATGTTTACCCAGTCAGAAGTGAGGGGCAGCCTCATGCCCTCCAGTTGCCCTCCTTGCTTGTTAAAGCTAAAATAGTGCTCTTTGGACTTTGGGATGATGAAGTACAACTGGATCTCTTCTCCGAGCATGAGGTGAGTAAAAGTGAAGGCATGTAATGTTGACTCATACATCTAAAACACAGAGCAACACATATGTGAATTCAAGACAGTCGAAGATGACTGAATATTGTGTCTGAATATTGTGTCTGAATGTTACCTGATATCTAGGGTTGAAACCTAAATACTGGTGACACTGTTCACAATGATGATAGGTATTGTAGGCTGCATATTTGGACAGTTTGATTCTGGATGTTCTTCTGCGTAAGTACACATCTTCCTGTCGTCCTAGAGGTTCTAGGAGAGGAGTAGTAACGGTAACGTTAAACATTATTTAACATACTTAAAATTTCATATATGAATACCATTTACACTCCATACATAAATACATACTTTCTGCACTGGGTGTGTATCCAGGACAATAGACTGCACTAATGTCCTCATATTTTGGGTCATGTATGTTGTAATCAAAAGACATAGTTTGCACCATGTCTAGATTTGGCCAATGTGCGTTGGATGAATGGTACTGTACCCCTTCTGCCTGGGTTACTTCAAAACAACAAGCATATACTATTAGAACACAAATATACATAATAATATAATAATGATGAAAGATTGTTACTTAAAGCAAAACAAACAGAAAGTTATGCAATAATATTTACAGAAGTTAATGTCCTCTTCATCATAGATATCCACTTCCATTAGACGAATTAACATTCGAGACAAAATCCCCAGAAAGTGTAGGTAAGCTCCTGTCTTACCCACCTGATAACAAAGAGGAATAATATGATGAATTTGAGTTACAATGTATGGTCTACTTTATGTTAAATTAAATAAAAAAACTGAGGACTACCTGTGGCGGGCCGCTAAGAAGTAGTCTACGAGGATGGAAATTATCACATCGGGCTTCTGAACGATTACTGGTGTCCATGTGATACGAGCGAGGGACTGTCCACTGACGATAATACAGGGACTGCTCTGTGCATGTCATCATCTTACTCAATAATGGCCTTGAAATTAAAAACAAAAACATTTAATGCAAATAAATATTAAACTACTTTCAAACTGTCTTAAATGTATAACTGAACACTTTCTACCTGAAGCTGCTTGCCCACGCAACAGATATGTGTGGCAGAAATGATGTACACCGAGGAAGGCCGCTGCTGTCGCTGGCGGTGATAATGTCATAAAGTGCACGGGGCAGGAGCACAGAGGGGGGGCGCATGACCCCACGGGCCCAAGAGCAGCTCAGGTGAGGGGACGAGGCACGGGATGACACGGACTCAGGAGAGCTGGATTTGGACTTTTGGCACTGGGACACTACAGTGGTCGTTGGAGTTATTTGGGAAGTCAGTGGCTGGACTTGGCATTGTGCCTGAGAGTGACTTTGGTATTGAGGTGTTTGAGAATATGGTAATGATTGAGGACGTGAGGGAGTCTGTGTGATGTCTGCAGTTCCTTTTTGGACATTCACCGAGGATGGGGTTTGATTCAGCAAAGGGTCCGTGGCTGCATTGTCTGTGCATGATTGAGTTTGTTGGCTGGATGACAAAGGGGAGCTCTCTGAATAGAAAGAATTGTAAATAAGCACTGACAGGAAAAGCAAAGGAAAGAAACAAAAATAAATAAATATTTAAAGAACTGTATCGTACCATTGTTTTGACCCTCCTCCTCCTCATTGTCAGAGCTACTGAGCTTTTCAGCATCACTCTCCAAAGAGTCGCTTCTTGGTCCATTGTTGTGTGGTGATCGTGACTCTGTTCTCACAAGGTATGCAGCCAGCCCTAGCTCTTGTTCAAGAGTAGTGCGCTGAAGGTAAGAGCAACTTATTACTCGAAGATCACAATACTTAAGAGACCTATGGGCAGAAAAAAAAATGAAACAGCATCTGCATAATAGGATTTTATCTGATTATTCATCTACTTTTTTGTGGTGTAACATTTCAAATTGTAATGGTCAGTTTACATACCTGGGCAGTGATTCTCCAAGTGGCTCTGCTCCTGATAAAATGAGAATACAGGGAAGAGCCTCTAGCTCTAGGTATGTTCGTGGAACCCAGTCAGCTTCCTGGATCTTGAGCCATATCTGTAAAACAAAAACATTATAAATTACAAAAGGCGGAAACAGAAAAAGAACATTAAAAATTACTACTTACCTTAATCTGTTCAATAAATTTTTGTCCAATATTTAGTGTGTGATTAGGATTTCCAAGGACGATTTCAAAACACTCCTCTAGTCCCAGTTGCCTCCTCACTTGGGATAATCGTTGGTGGGCCCATGCTGCCAGAGCCAGTGAGGGGATCCTTAGTAAAACCATGTGTCCATGGTGAGCTGTGCATTGCTGAGCAGCAGTTAGGAGTGACTGGACAATCTCCAACGTTTCCACAGATGTGTGCTTATGAAGATTATGGGAACTGTTGATCTTCCCAGATGCAGCCATGAGAGCAATGCAGTAATGTTGGATCAGAACAATGGTGCGGATAACAGCACTGTGCAGTTTTGGAAACCTGACAAAAAAGGAGAGACATTGTCATGTAAATCCTTTAGAAAAGTATAATGGTGTAAATAAACATATCTGGTTTCATTTCTACCTTTCTTCAAGAGCTGTTGCCATACTTTCAAAAGAGGAGTCATATCGCATCAGAGGGAGGCTGCCTCCTGAACGAGTTGACTCTATAAATTCAGAGACACCAAAGTATTTTGTTCTTTCATGATACAGGTCCACATCCTAAACACAACAACAAAAGAACCATTATTAATGAAATCATGAGCAGTCTGTACCTGACTGAGAGCAAACTTTACTCAGTTTTGCCCATACATTGCTAAAAGCTGAAGGCCAGTGGATCTCATTGTATGGGCTGATGCGAGTGTACTGTGTCTGCAGGGCAAAGGGGAAGGAGGTGACATGAAGAATCAAGATGTTCTGAGAATCTTTGACATGTCGGGAGTTTATGAGCTGGTCCACCAAACCCAAACCACAGTCAGAGCCACTGTATGTCGCACTGAAAATAAGAAAAGACAAACACTGATGTTCAAAACATATTTTTGTTTTTTGTATTTGTTTTGTTGACACATACCTGCTGACATCCCAGTGGGCGTGGTCATGGATGAGAATGTACAGTGTGTAGGAGTTACTATGTGCTTCTTGAATGAGTCTATCAATTTGTGCCTGTGCACTCCCATCCATCTTGACCACATAACGTTCAACGTCCCGAGGACCAACACACTCTTGGTCTAAACCTCCAAGCTCCCGAAGGACACCTAAAAGAGACAAAAGATGTCTTGTGTCTGACATACATTTAAATAACATGTTCACATTCATATATTCACAACTAACCAGAACTCCAGAGATGAAGAACTGTCTGCTGAAAGGTGACTTCAGAGGGAGGAACCAGGATGAGAAAGCTGACTCTGTCAAAGGAGCCCAGGTCAAGGTTCTGTGTGCTGGAGTCTGCTATAGCACAAACATGAGACAGCAGCTTTCGGGCCACTGCGAGCTGGATGGGGCGAACTTCACGCCACTGAACAAAATATTCTAGAAAAATACATATAATACACATATGGTAAAGCAGAACTAAGAAATAAACCATCAGAAAAAAAAGTTAATGGAGCTGGAATGGTGCATTTCATATGGCTCACCTGTACAAATATCTTTAAGACTCTGTCCTTTGTCTTTGGAGCGAGTGAGATCTTTTGAATTGTCTGCTGCTGAATCTTTTGGGCTGTGTTTATCTTTTGGACTGGGTGTGTTTTTGAGGTTCTTCTCACATGGTTCTTGATTGTTGGTTATAGGAGACTCACTGCCACCTACAGTGGCACTATTTAGAATTGAGTCCATATCGCCATCTAAAAAATAAATTATATATAATTACATTATTTACTGTATTTTGATGCTGATGGAAGAGATTTTCAAGGCTTTATGGATAGTGGTGCAGACCTTGTCCAAGGGAGCTACAATGCTGTATAAGCTCCTGGGCAGAGCCTGTGGAGAGCTGTTGGTTAATTTCTTTTAGACCTTCAGTTGGAGAAAACATGCTCTCTGCTAAAGCACGACACTGGTGTTTGCCTGTAACAAAACCACACTGTTTTATTTAAATTTAATATCACAGCGCAATCTGTATACATAAGTGGATAAAATTCTTACCTGTGACTACAACACAGGACTGGGTTTCTTGTCCTGGTTGCGTGACAATAATGACCACATAGCTTGTGTTTTGGAGTTGCCCATCTATTAATTTGTTAAACGTCAACTGCAGACCTTGAGCCAGCGATATCACCTGCTCCCCCAGCACGATCAGGCCTTCCCCACATGACGAAGCAGCCAACTGAGCCAGCCATGGTAGCTGGTTGGGTGTCAGGGGCTGCTGGCTTTGTGGAGGTAGGGTCAAATGATGTGGGACACCTGACACTGCAGTAGGAACCTAATGACAAATGTACAAGTTATGAAACCCTTTGCTTTAATTTATAATACTTTACTTCTACCTGATACAGTATTTTTGTGTCTCACCTCTATGCCATATTGCCTCCCTTGGGTGGCTGGTGTTTGAGGTTGCTGGTATTGTCTGATTTCACTGAGGTGAGACTCTCTCCATGATCTCATGAATATCTGCTCCAAATCTTCAATCAGAGGAACTTGTTCTGGACCTTTATGAAAAAATAAGCATTGATTGAAGAAAATCTTATTTGATTAGTGACTTTCAGAGTGTAATCTGTAAGTTTTCATTTTTTTATCTGATCCTTTTCTATGATGTAAACTAGGCAATCTGTCATAATTACAATTTTAATTTAGTCACTCCCCTGGCCTCTACAGCAAAATCAGATCAGAGTTTGTGGGTTACCACTTTGACCAATAGTGTTTCTTTTGTCCCTCTCCTGGTCTCTGCAGACTACAGATGACCTACTTTATATCATAGAACAGGGTCAATTTTACCATTTTCTATTCTTTGTTTATTAAGAAACTTACAAACACCTTTAAATGGGAATGTTTTAAATATGTAAATTACCCAGTTGAACAAGATAGTAGACTGTGAGTAGAATCTGCATCTCTGTCGACAGTGGCTGTATTGGTGAAGGTCCATAGTGCTGATAGACTCTGGGCAGAGTCTGGGAGCTCAGGTAACAACTATGCAGCAACGAACTCACAAGTATATCACTAGTGTTGCCAGTAAACTGAGGGAGAGCACCGTGACCTGCATCAATCACATATAGTCAAAAATAACACTTAACATACACAAATCAGCTAGAATAATTTATAAAATAGAAGTAAAAGATAAAAATAATAAGTGGAGTGGGTCACAGTTAGACTCAGGGCTATAGTAGTCAAAGAGACACACAATGGCTAAAGGTTAACTACAATGAATGGGAAGCTAAAAAGCCATCTGTCATGTTTGTACTTAAAACCTCACCTGTTACCTGCTTAGTGAAGTGACAGTTTGTCTAGCAAACAATTACAGGGACATACGACCTAATGAACTTTCCCACCACCTTGTATTAGTTCCACTTTGTATAATCTAGTTGAGTTGATTTTAATTATCATGTTATCAGCATAAACTAGATAAAGAGACTAAAAAACATAGAGTAAGTTTTGGTTGAATTCCTGACCTTTAAAAACTACAGGTTGCAGCCTGCAGGTTTGTAGTAGCTGATCGGGCACTGTTACAGATTGTCCAGGTGGAGATGAAGAGGTTAAAGATCCTTGTGATGAACTCAGTGGAGGTTCAATATCTCAATAGGACAAGGGCACACAAAAGCATTACATTACACATCAAAATGTTACATACATCAATAATCTTACTGTATGTACCTGCTCGGGATCCATTTATGATTTGTGACACTACTAATTGTGGTGATGACTTGACAGAGTTTTCTTGCACAGTATTTGCAGATGATTCTGGGGACCAGCCCTTATGCCTCTTTTTAGGTGGACCTGCATTTGCAGAGAGCACTACAAATAAATATATATAAAAAATATATAGCATAATTTTTGTACCAGTTCTACTAAAACATGAAGTTTATGAATCTGTTAGTTCAGATCACATGAAAGACAACAGAAACATTAAGTAAGTGATTTATTCAACAAGACAGTGAGATTAAAATAACAAAAAGAAGATTTTACGATCCCTAACACAAGTGTATATAGAAGTAACAGTCCTAGGCAAAGGATGGAGACTTGTGGGAAAAACAAAGGGACATCCTATTCACACAGTTCCCCATTTAACATAACAAAAGCTTTGCGACTGTCACCTACCTACTGTTTAAAATGGCAAGAGGATATACAGCTAAGATAAAAGTGTAAACATAGCATGAAGTTTTACCTGTAGTTGTGGCTCTCACAGGTCCTGTTTGATTCAAAGATGACTGGTTTGTGAGAGGAACAGTATCACTGCCATTAGGTAGTGAGTGCGAACCATCAGTGATATGTGGCAGACTCACTTGATCTACATGTGATCCTGGTGGTGCAGTTAATGGTTAGAGACAATGTCAATGGAAAGAAGCAAAAATGGGCATAAAACAGTATTACTGTGTTCTCTGTGTGTGCTTTATTTTACCTTGATAGCCAAGCAACTGATGAGACAATGTCATATTTGGTGGTTGCATATTGGTGACATGGCCCTCCAAGAAGTTCGACTCCAGCTGTCTTATTCTTCCATCTGAAAATGCAAAACCGAAATGATGAAAATAAAAAGCTGCAATGCTGTGTGAGATTGTATCTTTTAGTGGTTTTAACAATACAACATGATGAAAATGATTCCAAGTATCAGGTGTCCTGTGGCTCACCTTTCACCTCTGCTTTACTCACTACTTGTCCAGCTGGTCAGATCAGTGCAGGGGTCAGAAGTTGTGAGCTGTTGTAATGTGCATTTACAAAGCAAGAGACATGAGCTACATGTTTTCACTTACCATGCCCTCTCCAGCAGATGGAAGCTCCTTTGACTAGGACACCACTGTTATTTCGATACAAGTGATACTTTAAGTGCTTCTGTTTTTTAGGCTGAGTGCTCAGCTTCAGGTTAATGTGGCTGGCAAATTCAGTGAAATAGCGGAAACCTTGCTCTCCACAGCCCATACAATTCCCAAGAAAACCTGAAAGTAAAAAAAAAAACTTCAGGTTTTAAAAAAGTCAACAATTACTTTAGTTTTTTTTTTATTTCTGTTAATTTCTCCAGCCTTACCAAGCAGTGCATTGGAACCTCGGTCATCTGGCAGAAAGCGGTGATCGACAGCACACACTAGTAAAGTATCGGAGAGAGATGGAGACTTAACTCCGACCAAAATAAACCCGGGTGGGACATCCAGGGCAACTGATGCCAGTGAGGCCAAACGCAAGTCTCGACCTGCCTGACAGAACCCTGAACCAAACAAAAGAGGAAAGACGGGCTTTTAATATTTAAACAGATTTATTTACTTTTGCTGGGGCCCTTGCTAAAATACCATCTGTTGTGCAGGATCCTTCGGGAGGGGGCTTCATCTGATAGGGTATTGGTGGACTGTTAGAGTCTGAGCCTTCTTCTTCATCCTCCTCATCATCATGATCTGCACGACCTGGAAACATGACGTGGTAAATAATGTTGTACAACTGAAGGTTGATTTTGATTGGATTTAACCTCTGTATTATGATCACCAGCCTACCGTTATGTGGCAGCGGTCGCTCATTCTCCAGATAGAGCTGAGCAAACACAGGTCGAGGCACAACAGTATTGGACCTAAGTGAAGCTTCGATGGAGCTATGAAGGACCTCATCAAAACGCGTTGTCCGCAGCTGGCCTGCATAGGAATTCCCCATTGGTGTTCTGTCAAAATAAAAAATTGTGGAAAAATAATTGCAATAGCCCCAATACAGTCACAGTAGTTTTTGTTTTGATTTTTGTGGCTTAGAGACATGCACACTCTAAAAGAGGTAGACAGATGACTGCAGGCACACACACACATTGGTGTCTGTTACACACACATAAACTGTAAGTAGTTCTTGGATGTGGCTCCTGTCCACGCAGCATGCCAAAAAAACACATGCACTAACAGTGTCAGGGCACCCTGACCTATCGTAGACGCTACTCCCTCTGTTTTTCCTGCACAGCATCTCTTGTCTCTTCACTTTTTTCTGCTTATACATTCTCAAACACTTAGCCAAGGCTTAGAAAGCAATTCTTGAAAACATTTCCCAGAAGCACACTGATAATTTTAGAAAGAAGGAATAGATTTAGTTGTACTTATGATTTGCTAACTCATATTCCAACAAAATTGCCTAGTTTATGACTAGGATTATTACTAGGATTATTACATACTGTGAGAGAAATATGCACTCAGCCTAAAGATCATTAATATTTAAAGAACAAACTGGTCAGTGAAGAGAGAAATAACAAGTCTGGGCTGAAAATGCAACATAATCCCTTGACTCTAAATCCTTGCATGCCCATATGCTGGTCACTACACACACACTACACAACTGTCTGAGAAACCTAGTCACCAATAACCTGGAGGTCATCTTAATTAAAGGCTAGCCAGATTACAGGGGCAAAGCTGTTGCTGTACCATGATAAATACTAGTCTCAATATAAAGCCAAATTGTAGACACATTTTATACTTAAAGCTATGCCTGATATTTTTTACTTTCTATTTAAAGCAAAGATAATTATTCAGTATTGCAGAATGGTGACTTGAAAACTGTGACCATTCAATATGTGTTTTAGAGCCAGGGGCACTTTTTTTCATTCTTTCAAATGATACATCCTTTAATTATCAAGAGCTAAAATCAGATCAGAATAATGTGAAAGCTGATTATTATTTCTAAAATATCTAGCTATTTTTATTTTTAAAAGAAATAAAAGCCAACTTCAGACCACTGCTCGTTATTCTGATATCCACTGATTTGTGTGAGACCATGATAGAGCATTTGATTGAATAAGATGGCAGTGCATCATTCAAACTTTTTCCACACAAAATCAGGTACTACAACATTAAACTAAGTTGCTAGAATGTAAAACTAACAATAATACATAACGTTATTGGCATGCAAATACAGCGTAGCCCCGTCCCTCTCACACATAAACTGAGCACATAGACACCTTACAGCCACACTTTCATATGTAAAGAGGCACTTTAGACTTTCAAAGCCCATGCATCACATGCACAGACAGACAGTGGGTGGCAGACAAAAAGCCCTGTCATAACAACTAGCACTAAAGGAAGCAATCACACCTTCAACTAAAGAGTGGCCAGTAACTTTACAACCAGGCAGAGAGGGAATAACGGGGAAACAGTCAGGAAGCAGATAAACAAAAAGAGAGATTTAATTTTCTTGGTTATGTGCAAAAAGAACAACTCTTTTAAGTATTTATTCCATCATCATTTTTCAAAGATATTTTCCAATTATTATTAGATAGTGTTAAATATGTACAAACAGTCATTTAATGTACAGGTATACAATAGGTTTTAATTAATATAACTATGCTAAAAAATGTCCTCTATAATCTATCTCTAAAGGTAAAGTAGTAATCAAACATTTTCATCACAAAATGTAGTGCAGTAATAAAAGACAGAACTAACAGTTTTAGCAGCTCTTTGTTGACAGCACCCCCTCTGCCTCGTGGAAGTGGCAGATCCTTTTATACCCCTCCTCCTTTTCTTTAGTCTCTCTTTACTCTAGTGTCTCTTTCACCCTTCTGTCTCTTTCACCCTGGGGAGAGATACACTATTGTGGTGTTTTATGACCCCCCCCAGACCATGTTCCCACCACCACTATCAGACACCAGCTAACACACAGACCAGAAGCTGGACTTAACTTCATCATAGGCATACAGATATACTACAATACCAGACAGTGTTCAGACGTATTATACATTTGTTGCATAAATAGTTGTAACAGTAAAGGGGTTGGGGTCACCTTGTTTAAAACTAGCATGTTAACAGTGCATTTTACCTTAATTATATGTATTTATTAGAACATTACTCGTGTAATGCTGAACGCTAATTCATGCAAAGCACAAGATCCTCTATTTTAGGGACATGTTTTGGTGGTATGGGCTCCTATGACCACAAGGTCAAAGGTGAATCCAAATAACAATGTTTGAGTAAGACTTTGATGTGGCCTTAAGTCTGTGTCCGTTCACACTCACACACACTGGTGGAAAGACACACACCTACACACACGCTGTCCCATGAGCCCCAGCTTGGTCCACACAAAGGCTCTGTCTTGAAGGTGAAAGGTCATTCTGTGAGAGGTCAGATAAAAACCCCAGGCTCTTTTTCTTTGGGTCAGGACTGCATACCAGATATATACAAACACACACATACATACATATGCCCACATGCAGCATCACATCTTTCCTAGTTTAGTTTAACATGAACATAGTTAGTCACCTCTCAAAGTAGACCATAACACAAAAAAGCAAAAATGTACAACTTTGTTCTATAAATATGTCTTATTCTACACACATGTGCAGTGTGTGAGAGAGAAAAGACAAGAGATCAGATTTTGTCAGCTGGTCAGCGTATCACCTACCAGCTCCACGAAGTGGACAGTTCAGCTCTGCAGATGTTGTGTGAGCAGTGAAGCGCTGCCGGACCAGTCACACAAACACCATGGACTGAGAGATGGACTCATAACTGACCAGTGACCCACAGCAAATGCTCATTTGTTGTTTTTTCAACAGGCATTGGATCGATGGCCTGCCAACCAACTGCTGGACTGCTCAAGCCCCCTTTTAGTAATGCATTCAATACCTTATTCAAAAGCACTTGCCAGAGCCATTGAAACACACAATGTGAGTAAAACTACTATGTTAAAAATTACTAAAACTGTACTTATTGTAATATTTATCTACTTGGGTTTTGACAGGCTATCTGGTTCCCTGTCCTTGAGCTG
>JAVQJW010100401.1:0-14959 GCA_036025195.1 Hypseleotris klunzingeri
ATCAGTGTGAGGGCTAAGTCAGTGGTTTTGTCTGAGGGCTATGCCATAGAGGGGTAAGCTATTTGTTGGTTCAGTAAGCTACAGTTAATCAACCAACTTTTATCTCAAAGCAAACACAAACTGCTAAGAGCCAGTGGCTATTTGTGTAAAGGTTGGATTACATGACACACACTGATGATAAATTCAAACACTTCTCAAACCTTGAAAACACACAAAATCAGGCATTTTCAAGTAGCCAATTTCAAGCACCTATATGCACCCCTGATTATTGGCTATTTCTATTTTTGATTGCATGCTACAAGTTACCAACTATAACTCGACAATTAAAAGTTATTGATGCATGTAAGCTCCAAATTAATGTTGGGCGCACACTGATCTGTCCGCCTCTGCCTGATTACAAACATTAATGTGCGCCTGCGCTCTTCACTTGTGGGTCACGCGAAACCGCATTACACCCTTCCACCAAACTGGGAAAAACAACATTAGCGGCTCGGCAAAGGTGACTTTCTCAACCTTTTGCGGGCTAAAACACAGACGTCCTTCAAATATAACAGCCTGAAACCGCATATCTCAGCTGTTATTCGCGTTAATGATGTTTATAACTTGTCGGGGGAACTTTGCAGGGAGCTAACTTGAGGGATTAGATTCAGCCCCACGGCGGAGGCACACAGCGGTGGGATGGGCTGTGAGGTGTTCAAGATGGCGGCGCCCTGTGGAGTGCAGCTACTATAACAGGTAAACAGCTTCCGATTTTCAAATGTAAAACCCCTTTTCTTAGACCAGTATTAGCGCATATGCCTCCGATTGTTGAAGACGGACTTTTGAGCTTGCTTTTGAGCCGGGTAGAGGCGACTGTCAGGCGGAGTGATCCCCGGGTCCTGCTCGGCTAGCGTTAGCTCTCTCTTGGTGGCGGCTGGAGCGACTTGTTTTTTGAAAGAGCCTGTGATTGATTAGGGAGATGTAGGAGGCTTTACGTAAATCTTTTGGTCTTAAATGCAATTTCTGGTGCATTTAATTGGCACTGTTTTAAAACCATTACATGTGAGTGCTTTGTAATCAGATAAAGTAGCGTTAAAGCCAACCCTGCCTATTGTTCTCTGCGAGTTGTTTACGACAAGCAGCAGTCAGTGGTCAGTGCACAGACTCCCAATACTGTATCTACTGCACACTGATCACCGGGAATCAATACAACTGCATATTCTCTATAAAAACATACTTGTATACATACAATAGCTGTCAGATGAAACCTATTATCTATTTGTCATGTTAACGCTATCATGAAGGACAAGTTTTGAAAAGTAAGGTTAGCTAGTAAAGTCAAAGCCACTATGTTAAACTTGTAATTATATGATAGTATACTTAAACCTTACAAGTGGCAAAATTTACACGTGGATGAAGAATAGAAAAATGCAATAAATATTTCAAACTTAAAATCAGTCTGTCCTCTCCCCAGTCTTGAATCTATGAATCATCTATGTTGCTGTCATTCAACAATGCAATATAACGTTTATATGAATGAAACCTAAGATGCAATAATAGCCTGCTATCTTACAGTGATATAAATAACAAGATCTGACTCTTAGTGCATGTGACATAATATTTGGAATAATGTTAAATACTGGAAGGGTCCGGTACATACAGTGCAAATTTGGGCTATTTAAAGATTATACCAAAAAGCTGCACTTTGGTAAATATAACACTGTAACACTGGACTGAACCAACATTCCTCCCATGCCCATGCCCATGTCCGTGAGTGTCAGTGATTTTTGTGCTTGGTCATCATGTTCAGCTGTTACCATGACTCGGGCAAGACTAATTGGGTCACAGTTCAGCCATATACACACTTAAGAAGACCTACAAAGTCGAAAATTCATCGGTTGATATTCAATCTGTTGTAAATTGATTCCCAGGGCTTAACCTGACATATTTATATAGAGTCACAAAAAAGCATGTCATACCTGGAACTGGGATAAAATCAAAGAAATGAGCCATGAAAATAGAATAGAAATGTAGGGTAAGGTCAGATAATGTTACCATACACAGATGGGTCTAATGCCTTGATGGGAACTTAGAATGCGGTCTCAGAGTTTCTTGGTCTATAATGGAGCTTTTTCAGTACCTGAAGTTATTATAAGTAGTCAAAGTCAGCACCTGAAAGTAGTGCTGTGACTTGACCGTTGTATCGAATCAGATTTATTTAAAAAAAAACTTGTGTTGTGGGTAGCTACTTAAGTTTGAATGATTTTAGTCCACTTGCCTCAGTCTCCCCTCCCCTATCATTTGACTTCTGAGGTGCTTGGTTGACTCTGTGTTATGTGGAACAGTTCAGCTTTATCCAAATGAGCAGTGGCAATCACAGAACATGGTTTGGTTTTTCTCCAAAAACAAACCTAGTAAACCTCTTGGACAAATTAACCAATAACAGAATTTCCTGTATCAGTCCAGCATAATAACCAAACAAAATCTTCATAACTGTGTTCATGGCACATTATATTTTATTATCCATTCTTTCTCTGTGCTACATCCACATGCATCTTTATGTTGTTATGAATAAAACAGTGTACTATTCTAAAATAGTTTGATATAAAAGTTTGTATAGGGGTTTGCTGCTAGGACTGCCACAGAGCACTGATGGTATGTATAGGTTGTGTGCGCACGACACATCTAGGCAGTGGTCAAAATGTGCTGATATTGCTTAGACTGTGGATGGTGTACCCCACAAGTCATAGTCTTAGTTTCTGTCTATATAATAGCAAATGAAGGTGGTGGAACAACTGCATGGTAATAACAGATTCCTATTACAATCATTTAAGTGTAAATGCAAAAAAGGAAAACATCAGTCTGCTCTGTAAATAAAAAGAGATAGATGATTAGAATAATGCTCCTAGCTTCTGTCTGTCTTGTGTTAAAAATCTTCACACTTCAGTTGAAGGTTGCATGGCTTCATGTTATTTGCAGCATGTACATAAAGGTGCTCTTTGTAAGCTCCTGGCTGTGGGCCGTGTTTGTGCCAATGACCTGTCAGGGTCTGAAAAACACCATGTTTAAATCCACTCTTCACAGCCACCGCATGACAGGGACGCTAATTTATAACTGCACAGACAATCGGCCTGTGAGCATTTAACAAAGCTCCTTGTTAACCATCAGACATATGACTCTAGTGACAAATGTAACATGCACAAACTACTATTTTATTTATCAGTGTGTATTTCATTTATTATTCAGAAACAGAATGAATTGAACCACTTTTTAATAAGGCCAAGAGTCAAAACGTTTGAGGTGCAGGTCCTGACTGAAGGGCAGCAGTATACTAAGCAGACACTGAACAAACTGTTGTGAGCTTGGTCATGGTACATAATGAACCAACATAATGTTTGGAAGCTGCATTTTTTATGATGTTTATGTGTTTTTGTGAAGTCCACAATCATTAGAGTCAGAGGAAGTAAACCATGAGGGGTGATAATTAGTTTATTTCTGGTTTATGTATGTTGTAAACAAGCTAAATAATATAATAAACTAAAATCTACAATTTGGCCACGTTGTTTGACAGGCCACATTGTTAAACACCAAATACTTAATGCCATTATGGTGATTATGTTTTTACAATTTTAGCAGTTGCTGAGAACACTTAAAATTTCATTAATTATGTTTTGTTTTTTGTTTGTTTTTAAATATAGAGGCTTGTATTTTCACTGTTAATTATTACTATACCTTGAACCTAGTAATTGTGCCACATTTATGGAAATATCTTGTAAGTTCTGGGAATCAGCTGACCCTAATCCCAGATCAGAGCAGTTCCTCTCATGCAGTTCTTTTGTGTTCCCCTACAGTGGTGCCTGGAGACTGTATCGGCGGGCGGCCCCAGGAGTCCTCCGGGGGTTTGCCGGGACGGATCCCACAGAGAGCCCTCCAGCACTGCCACCATGTCCCGGGAGCAGCCCAATGTCGGGGATCTCCTCCTGCATCTGGAGACCTCCGACCTGCACCAGCTAGAGGAGATCAGAGGCCTTATCAATGAGCAGCTCAGCACTGGTATGAGGGAAAATATATTTAGGATAAAACTAATAAATTCCTTTTACACAACTGCTACTTATGTACATTACTAATACAGTAACATGCAGTGACTTTTTCAGGCAGGCAAGCTGACATCAGGACTCAATAATGTTAGTTAAGCTTCCTTAGCCACCTATTATGAAAAGCTTGTCTACTGCAGGGACTTCACATGTAAAGGTGATGTCCACTTTAATCCCTGCCTACAAGGTTTAAAATGCTGCTGTCTCATGCGTTCAAAACATTGCATATCTACCTCATGCACGGACCCTGCTCTGACTGCTGGAGAGATGCATGGACCACGCATGCACACACGCGCACACACACACTGAAAAACTAAAGAAAATCATTCAGTTTCGAGAGGAAAGGCAGATTATAATTGCACAGTTCAGTCTATTTATTTGGTATTTATTTTGTGTATTTATTTGCTTCGTTTATGGCCATTCACAAAGTATTAAAACTTTTACATTTCCCTTTTTTGGAATCTTGCAGAACGAGGGTCCATGCTGCTCAATGGGTTAGTCGACTATTTTTTGGAAACAAACTCCGCCCAGGTCTTGCATATCCTCTGCTCAGTCAGAGAGCCACATGATAAGGTGAGACAGACCGCACTGAAAACACACAATTTGATTGCACAAGATAAGAAGCCATTAAAAGCTATAGCATTTATCATGAAGTTACATCAATCAAGTCCTAGAATTAACTATTAAATTAATAATAAAAGTATAAATAAAAACGTAATGTTGTAGTTTACAAATGTCAGAAAAATAATGTTGTATTACACTACATTACTTATACATGTTTTTTAAACATTCAGTGGTGGGTCGTAACTGAATTTCATCAGCTAATCTGATCTTCTGTGTCCCATTTCTCACAGCACCTTCTGGACAAGATGAACGACTGCTTGACCAAACAGGCGTGTCGGCTGCCCACCCTCACCCTCCTTGGACATGTCATCCGTAAGCAGCCGTCCTGGATCCACAAGATCGCGCGTTACCCTCTGCTTATGTCGCTGCTCAAATGCCTCAAGGTACTGCCTCACTTTCTGACTCTTCAAACAAACAAAAGACATGCTTCTAACAGCGCTGGGGTCAGCACAGGGCTGACGCTACTACTCTAATGGCTTCCAATGTTAGCAGCAGTCTGTGAAAAGATTGTGGGGACAGTTTGTGTTGTGTTATCAAGGCTGTAGGAAGAGATAAAGGATTGAACCTTCTTTGCCAAATTTAGCTTAGCTTTAGACAGGTAAAAAAATTGGTGTTTTTGCACACAAAATAATTTTTTCTTTTGTGTGCAAATTTTTCAAATTGTTTTTTTCGTTGTTTGACTTGAGTATTCAAACATATACTAATGTTTTGATTGGTACATAATATACATCTTTGTGTGTTTGCAGACGGATACAGATGTAGTGGTGCTAATTACAGGGGTGTTGGTGCTTATCACTCTGCTGCCCATGATCCCTCAGGCCGGGAAACAACATCTTTGGGAATATTTTGACATCTTCGGCCGCCTGGCATCATGGAACCTGAAGAACCCTGGTGAAAAACATATATACTACTTACTTTTAATTATATATTTTTTACTAAATTTGTATCTCATGCTCTTTTCAAAATATTTTTTTCTCAACCAACAATTGCAGGCCATGTTTCTGAGGTTTATCTAATACATCTGCACGCCAGTGTCTACTCACTCTTCCACCGTCTTTACGGCATGTATCCATGCAACTTTGTGTCCTACCTGCGCTCACACTACAGCATGAAGGAGAACATGGAAACCTTTGAGGAGGTAGTCAAGGTAACAAACCCACTTGAAAATTTGAATCTATGAACTTGTTTTTTGAAGTAAAGTGTTTAATCAGTGGTGCATAGCGTTTTTGCCTTTTACTATGGGTTTAATATCCAGATATAAAATTTGGTTAGTGTGACTTTAATTGTTGAATTCTTTACCATTCTTCTGTTTGCAGCCAATGTTAGAACATGTCCGAATTCACCCAGAACTAGTGACCGGAACCAAGGACTATGAAGTTGACCCCATCAGGTTAGCTTTCAGTTAGCAGCTGTTTATGCACAAAATTAAACTGTTGACTTTATTGTATTCTGTTAATTCTTCTGTTGATGTAGGCTAACCCTCAATCTGATCTACGCAATTTCGTTGGATGTACTTGTATGTATAATGACAAATAAAGCACTTTACCTTTACCTTTTCACAGGTGGAAAAAATATGAAATCCACGATATTGTTATTGAATGTGCCAAAGTGTCCCTGGACCCAAAAGAGGCATCCTGCGAAGAGGGGTATGCCACTATGCCCGAAAACTTCTACCCCCAGATTCATGTACGACCCCAAGACTGCACCTCCAGCCCTTACACTGACCTCCACAGCAGCTATGGTCAGTAAACACATCTGACTTTAATTTGTGTTTTTTTTATTTTAACTATCTTTATCTATCCTGTAGAAAACGTCTGAATCAGGAGAGAGCTAATTGGCTGAAGTGCAGTGACAACTATGATGTATCCAAACAAGGAACTGCTAAATTAGTCAATTTAATTTGATAAATTATCACTGTTGTTTTTTAATGTTTTTATAAAACGATAGCAGCATACATTGCATCTTTTCATTGCAAATAAAGCTCATTAAATAGAGAATCTACCTCTGACCTAGAAATCCTTCAGTTCTGTTATAGGTCAGTCTTAATTGCGAGATAGGGCCAGTGCCTACTCTCTCGTTCCCCTGCTCAGGTTTCTTGATAGTGTCCTTCCATTTGATTTTTCTTATTTGGATCTGGTTTTAAGGACACCCAGTGGCGGTGTTCAAAGACCCTCCAGGGCGGCTGGGTTATTGGTGCATGTGTTTAAAGATTGATATGACTGTTTGTCTTGTTGACAACAGGGAGCTCCTCTTCGACCCCGTTCTCCACGCCGCGCCAGCCGCAGCCCCCGC
Organism: Hypseleotris klunzingeri; assembly: GCA_036025195.1. Classification (NCBI taxonomy): domain Eukaryota; kingdom Metazoa; phylum Chordata; class Actinopteri; order Gobiiformes; family Eleotridae; genus Hypseleotris; species Hypseleotris klunzingeri. Next base: position 6,990 of record JAVQJW010100401.1, read on the forward strand.
CCCTGTCCTTGCCCCCCTTCTCAGGGACACACACCTCCCACCGCAGCCCACCAACCTCCAGACGCCAGGTAAGGACATCCATAACACCTTCAAAGTCTGTCAAAATGCTGGTTTTGTTGCACTGTTTGGCTGTAAATGATGATCAGGGGTAACTTCAGAGCTGTTTGGGGCTCACTACTATTGTTTACTTCACATATATCATCTGTCACTTGTCCACAGCTCATTGCTTTGCTCCAAAATAAAACTCTTCAGAATGGCTTGAAGTAATCAGGGCTGACATATTGGCCCTCAGTGAACCATCCCCAGGGGTCAATTCCCCTGGAGATGGCTCTTATTGGGTCAGCCACAAGGCAGACGGGGGCAGGGTTTTTTTAGGACCCTGGATGTCTGAGGTGGTAGTTACAGAGTTTTAGAGATCTTTTTTGGTTTTAGTGGTAAAATACTTTATCTTTCAAATACATTTGTCTAACATTATTATGACACTTAAATATTTAATTATGGTAATAATTCAAACACTTCAGTGATCTGATTTAGATTTGGTACAGAAGCCTACCTGTAAAGTTTATTCATTGTTGCAGAACTCAGCCTGTGAGCTGAACTCTTCCTGTGTGGGGAAAGACCCTCTCTGGAGCCCCTCCTCCATGTGCGGGATGGCCACCCCCCCCTCGTCCAGAGGCATGTCGCCCAATCTCGAGCTGTCTCACAGTTCTTCACACCTGCCCACCCGCTTCCAATGCACATCAGGTACAAAACACACCGAGGCCATCATTATCAAATGTGTGTGCATCAAAAATGAGCGTACATAACTTTGAGATCTGTCAATATGAACATGGAGGAACCTTTTAGCAGATTTTAATAGATCAATTTGTAGAACACATTTGTTTGAAAATGTAATGCTGGTATTCTTTTTTTAAGGAGGGAAAGGAACGCCAGCCTCCAGCACTCCAGCCACCTCCTCTCCTCCTCCCACTCTGTCAGATGACTTCCCCATAATCTCCTTACCGGCCAACACCATCCAGTCCAGTCCACCCAGGAAGGTAAAGTCCTCCACAGCCGTGGAGTACTATATAAAGAATTGCAGTCATTTCCAATTAATTGAGCTTTTGCATTTTGGGGAATATGGAAGTAAAGTAAATTGACTTTTTTCATTTTGCTCTAATTTTTTATTGTCAACTCATGTTCCATATATTAAAAAATATATATTTAAGGGATGCAGCGATACATCATTTTTGCAAACCAATTATGAATAGACCTTGCATTTATCAACAAAACACTTATGTGGTTTTCAGGATCGAAAACAAGGAGAGAGCAAACCTGCTCTGGTCAGACAAGATCAAGTCAAGGATTTAGAGAAGAGCACAGAGGTTGCCACAAGCCAAGGTTTGTCACATCTTTTTAGAGCTTTTTGCTTCTTCTTCTTCTTCTTCTTCTTCTTCATAATTAGGCCTGAACCGAGACAAAGCCTGCAAGGGTGTATGTTTTATTTTTAGTGTGCTTCGGACATTGTGATTCCATATTTGACCCCCTGAACCTGAACAAAAACTCAAGTTTATTTCATCTGCACATCGAGGCATACGAAAATTCAATTTACAAAAAATTGCAAGATCAAAAAATAAATAAAATGGCTCAGAGGCAGCCCCTAGAAAAAAAAATTACATTTCGCCAATGGGCTCGGTCATTGCGCTGCCACTCCAATGTGTAGGACAAATGGGGATGAGGAATAAAAAGGTTCATACAACTATGACAGATTGATCATGTCTTTAGTATATACAGCATATCCACCGAAAATGGCTTCACTCAGAGGAGTACAATGCCACAGACAAAAGACTTTAAAAAGTTCTGTTTGCCAAAAAAGCTTTAGAAAGATGTTCAACATAGATACAGATAGTAGTCCGTCCCCTTTCCAAAACACCATTTTAAATTAGGTGGGAAAGGACATACGAGTGGCTGCAGCATCCCTGTTACATATCAGATATCATGAAGATGCAAAACTGGATTGATTTTGGTACTTCAAAGATGAAAATTGATTAAGTACTTACTTATAAAATATATTTATAAGCTCCATACTTTAATATCCCCACAGGAAATCTTTGTCATTAAAAGAAAACATGTTTTTTGTGTGTGTCAGATGTAGGAGCTGCGGAGAATGTCTCGATGACTCTGAATGAGCTGTCGGTTTTTATGAAAAAGCAGGAAATGGAGCTTCAGCTCAAACCAGAAAAAGAGGAGGGTAAGAGTTTATTTGATTCTTTTAAAAGTGTAGTGTTATACTAACTAGTGACTGCGGGGTGGGACAAATGTTTTTAGTAATGTATGAAGGAGACCACGTCATATTGCAATTCAGGCTTGGAATATAGTAGACAATTAGTTTGTGGTCTTCTTTTGTTTTGTCTTCCTATTTTAGCAGTAGTGAAAGGACAAGTTAATAATTTGTTGAGACCATAACTTCAGTGCTTTCTGGAACAAAAAGCAATAATTTAAAAATAGTCTTTTTTTTTTAGTAATTTACCCATTACCCTTTTTGTTTGCAGCTGCCATTACTGAGGAACTACGTAAAATCACACAGGACAAGGAGGAGCTGGTAGGACAGAGGGGCTTTGACTCTCCGTTCTATCACACCACTGAGACTCTGACCGGCTGTCAGGACAAAACATTGTCCAGTGCCCAGACTGAGGTCTCTGTTCGGGAGCCCCACCACTCTGTGTCCACTTTAGACAAGTTGGAGACAGCACTGAGTGTGGGTAATGTGGTCAACACAGTACCAGAAAGCAGGCCTTTAAATCTGGACCAGTGCTGGCCCTTTCAGTCCGGGTTCACTCCCATAGACCATCACCTGCACCGCAGTCCCTCGGCCCCAGACGATGACATAGCCAAGTTTGGGATGTTCTCTCCCAGCCCCTGCAGTAAGACCCCACCTGCCCCTGTCCCGTACGAGTCCTTCTTTGACCTCGCTCTCCCCCGAGCCGCCTCTCTGTTTGTGGGAAAGAAGACGTCTGAGGCAGTGCACAAGGCGGCCATGGAGAGGGTGCTGCAGCAGGAGGGGCTGGAGGACGGGGAGGAGGAGGGGCTCATGTCAGCGTCTCCTCTGGAAGTGTTGGACAGACTAGTGCAACAGGGAAGCGATGTTCATGATAAAGTGCTCAAGAGGTGAGAAAGCACACATTTCAACCAAGAACTGGTTCTGCCTTAAAGGATAGGATAGTATTTGGGTTAATTGTGGGATTATAGCTACAGTAGTTTGTTTAGTTAGTTAGTAAGTAATAGTAAGCAGTGGTTGATACCAGTGTTAATGTGCAAGTAGTTAATGGTTGGATATGGGCAGTGCCACTAGACTGAGCACGCGTTACATGTTTTGCGCGCGCGCGCGCCATCAGTTTTGAGCGCGTGCATCGTGACTGTCGCAAGCAGAAACCAAACGTTGTGAACATGAAATATTAATTTGAGCACACAACCATTTGCTCTGTGCTCGCTCAACTCTGGATACTCGCGTGACTGAACTCCGCCTCTGTCTGCGAGTAGACCTCCACACGCTCGCCGCTTCATCTTTCTGTGCACGAAATTCATTTGTGCTCTCGACCCTCACTGCACGCTTAATATTAAAAGTAGAGAGAGGAATAGCCAATCACAGAATAGGCTTGAGAACCAGCCTCTGATTGGTCCATCCTATAGCCAATCAACTGTTGCTTCCCAAAAGCAATGCCTGATGGGATTTGGTGTTGACTGTGGCATGGGTATGAGAGACAGAGAAGCAAGCGGAGATGGAAAACAACAATAATAATAATGTTGAGATTATTTAGACTTTCTGCACACTTAGATTTACATTTTTAAGTATAATCTGGTTTAGTGTGTATTTGTGTTCAAAAGCCTGTTCTTCCATTCATTCTGCGTGTGTGTTTCTGTGTGTATGTGTATGTGTCTGTGTGTGTTTGTTTGTGTGTGTTTAGGGTAACTCAGGTCTTGGCTTCAGTATCGCTGGAGGCACAGATAACCCTCACATTGGAGACGATCCCTCCATCTTCATCACCAAAATCATCCCCGGAGGAGCAGCCGCGCAGAACGGACGCTTACGGTAAAACAAAATACAATCTCTTTATCAATATATTGTCACAAAGTAACTTTGGTTCACTTTGATTGTTATTGATCTCATAGTAAAAGATATATGGAAGTACCACCTCACTAAATATTTGGTACCTCTTTATTCAACTGAAAGACGCTGAAAACAAGGCCAGGATTTAACCAGATCTAAGCAAAATCTAAACAAGGACTAAACTGTGTCTAAACCAAGTCAGTTTTGAGACCAAATTAGGACTATATCAGGATAGGTCAGGTCTAAACCAGAGCTAAATTAAGTCTGGTCTAGAGCAACATTAAACAAGAACTATACCACAACTAAAGCTAGTCTAATTATACTGCTAAGAACTCCTCAGTAGAAAAAGTCTTGTCTTTTATATTTTGACTTTCTACTTAAGCAAAAAAGTAAAAAGGTCAATAGTGCAGCATACCAGAAGTCTCTTTCTTATAAGGGATTTTGTTTTAGAGTTCAGGGACACTTGTTTTCAATCAATCACGCATTTCCACAGTACAGGAGAGGAGTTGAAACAATAAATAACAAGAATCTATCAGGAATAATGAGCTGATGTTTTATTTAGAAATTCGCAACTTATTCACAGCTATTTTAACCTTACTTTTACCGCAAAAAAATGTTATGCTAAGCTATGGCAACTTTATGATCCACTGTATTAATGCATTGTGTTTTGTGTGTATTGTGTGTGTTGTAGAGTGAATGACTGTATTGTGCGTGTGAATGACGTGGATGTGCGAGAGGTGACCCACAGTGGAGCAGTGGAGGCTCTGAAAGAGGCTGGAGGTCTGGTACGACTCTGCATCAGACGAAGACGCACCATCTCAGAGCGTGTCCTGGACATCAAACTGGTCAAAGGGCCCAAAGGTGAGGGGCATACGGGGGATAGGAACTAGGGCTGAAACTATTATTATCATTGATCTTCAGCTAATTTAGTAATCGTTAACTGGAGTATACAGACTGTAAATACAAGCCATTTGCATAGAGAAAAAAAGTTTTATTGTAAGTAAGTCAAAACTGAATAAAATTATGGTCACACTTTATTTTACATTATTCCTAAACTTCATTGTATCTACCTCTCTGGCCAAGGATTGAGTATACTGTGCAGTATGCAGTGGCCGCTGTTTAGCTCAGTAGGTAGAGCGTGCGGCCCATAGGCAAAAGTCATCAGAGCTTGCCCCTGTGTTGTGAGTTCAAATCCGGCACATATTTGCCGGATGTCACTCCCCACTCTTCTCCCTGATTTCCTTTCAATGTACTGTCCGATCAAATAAAGCCTGAAATGCCAAAAAATATATTTAAAAAAAATACTGTACGCCGATATATTTGTTATACATACGTATGTGAATGGTAAAGAGAGGGGAAATAGTTTTACTGCTATATTAAATGAAAGAAAATTAAACTTGACTGTGTTGTCTGTGTGTATTTCTCAGGTCTGGGGTTCAGTATTGCGGGCGGAGTGGGAAACCAGCATGTTCCCGGCGACAACAGCATCTATGTGACAAAGATCATCGAGGGAGGAGCTGCTCACAAAGATGGACGACTACAAATCGGAGACAAACTTATCGCTGTAAGACTTTTTTACTTAATTATACTGAGCCCTGCAACTAGAGGTTAGAGTCCTCGTCCGAGCACATACTGGTCAAGGCACCTAACCCACATTGCCTATGAATTAATGTGTGTTTGATTGTGGTTGGAGGGTCAGTACTGGCCCTGTGGAGTCAATTAACAATTCAACTGTAAAGCGTCTTTGAGTGTCCTGAAAAGCTATTAATATATTTATTATTATTATTATTATGGTTATCCTTGCTTTTAGAACATATCTTAATTAATGTCAATACTTAAGATAGTTATTTATAGGTGCAACAACGTATAGGTCATTTGCTATTTGATTTGTTGTTGTCATTATTATTGTTATTATTATTGTATTGTGGTATTTTTTGTGCTCAGGTGAATGCGACGTGTCTGGAGGAGGTGTCTCATGAAGACGCAGTGGCAGCTTTAAAGTCCACTCCAGACGTTGTTTATCTCAGAGTCTCCAAACACACCTCACTCTTCATCAACGATAACTTCCCTCCGCCCGATGTCACCAACTGTGAGTCTGCATTACTACTTTTGATTTTATTTCCCTCATGCTTCCTCCTCAGAAAGTATTTGTCTCTCCAAGTAATATTTTTTTTTACTAATGTGAGCTCAAATTGAGGGGTGTAATGCAGGTCTAAACTGTGCCTGGACAGCACTAATCTGGTTGTTTGAAACTAGGGCTGCTCCATTATAGAAAAAAGAATAATCACAATAATTTGGGTCATAATTGAAATCACAATTATGTTGAACGATTATTAATTTGGGTGAAGAAATATATGCTTGAATTTTTGTCTTAACATAGGCCTAATTAATTGTTTTTTCTTGATTATTTAGTTGTAATTATGTAAGTAGTAATTATGTTGAGCTGTTAATTGTAATTGAAAAAAACAATAAATGAAAATGAAATTCACAGCCATACATTAAACTGTTTAGTGACTTGATGTTGCATTTGTCTTGCAGCTTACTCTCCTCATTCTCACCAAGAGAACCATGTCCACAGCCCGTACCTGAGCGGAGGCAGTCAGTCTGCAAGCCCCGCCCCTTTGACCACGCCCCGATACTCACCTCTGCCTCGAACCATGACCGAAGACGAAGACATCTCCAGGTACAGGGTTAGATTGATACTGGGTCATTCTTCAGTAAAACCAAACCCTTGTACAATATGCAAAAATGGGGTGTATTAAGGAAAGATATATTTAGTAAAAAACAAAAACAAGAGAGGGACATTAGAGTGGAAGCTGCACATAGGGCTGGGAAATATGGTGAACTGGAGATCTTCTGGGTGATGTGCTCAAAGGAAAGAGAATTTTTAGGAAAGCATTTTAAGTTGAGATGATGTTTCATTATTGTATTTATTATTACGACAAGCCACAATTTTGGGACCATTATCGTGTTGTAATGTACATTCTGGTGCAGAAAAGAAGAAAAGCTTTTCTTTGAAAGTGGCTTATTTTCCTGGTTTGTCGTGACCCTAACAAGCTCCATGTTTCATTCCCAGCTGTGTCTCAACCCCAGACTCTTAATCCTACTCCTCCCCACCTCCCCCCGCTTCTTCTTCTTCCTCATCCTCTTTCTCCTTCTTTCCCTCCTCTCTTTCTGTCTCCTCCTCTTCCTACTCCTCTTATTTCTCCTCCTCTTTCTTCTCCTCCAACACCTCCCCCTCTCTACCACCTCCTCCTTCTCCTCCTCCTACTCCACCACCTCTTCCTCCTCCTTTTCCTTCCTCCTCCTCCCCTTTCTCTTCCTCTTCCTCCTCCTCCTCCACACCTCATCTCCCTCTTCCTCCTTCCCCTACTACTCTTCCTACTCCACCTCCTTCTCTGTATCATGATACTCCTCCAACACCTCCCCCTCTTTCTCCACCACCTCCCCTTTTCCACCTCCCTCTCCTTCTCTTTCTCCTCCTCATCTTCATCCTCCCCCTGCTTTCCTTCCTTCTCCCCTACCTCCTCTTCCTCCTCATGCACATACGCACCGTGACATTCACAGATGGCCTGGTGAACGTTTTGTGTCGTGTAAATTCGGGTCACTATTGCGTGGCTGCTCTACCATAGGTCTGTAATCTAGTTTAATGCAGGGATTAGGGCCTATCACGACCCTCGCTTCAGTTACCACAATAGGGCCTCTGTCTTTCGTCATAAAACCTTTCGTCCAATCGGTGCATTTTGATTATGAAAAATCTCATAAGCTTCAGACTGGGCTTTTGTATGTGTGCTGCTCATTTCTGTCAATGAATGTTATCTGTTTCTTTATCTGTCCATTGTTAGTGTATTTGCTCATATTACCTTTAAATGCTTTGTGTTAA
>JAVQJW010100418.1:0-10168 GCA_036025195.1 Hypseleotris klunzingeri
AACTGTTTCATATATTTTGTGTTGTTCTATAATATGATCTACTAAAATAAAACCAAAGATTAATCAATAAAGAATATTCTTCTGAAAAGTGAAGGGAAGACTGAATTTTATTTAGGCTATGTTAAATAAAGGCAATGCATAATAAAATAAAACTTACAAAAACATATAAAAGAAACCTAAAAGTCAAACTGTGCTAAAAAATTCTAGTCTATTACGATCTACAAACAGCAGTAGTTAGAGTGTGTTGCATGTATTACACAAATAAAGGTTGTTACCCTGCCGCCTCCAGGCTGGTGCTTGATGTTCTCCGTGGAGCCAATCTTGGACCTGACGTTCTTGAGGTCAGGTTTTGGAGCAGGAGAGGCGGCGGCGGCGGCGGCGGCGGCGGCCATCGGTCCAGGACGACTCTTCAGAGATCCCGGAGACTTAGGTGTTGAGCGCACCACGGCCACCTTCTTCACTTTGTTAGCTTCAGCCACGGACTTCCCCGTCTGCGCCTGGCTCGAGGGGGACTTGGGGGTACCAGGGCTGCTCTGTCCACTCTTGTGGTCTTCAAGGCAATCAGAAAAAAACAGTAAGATCATAACTTTTGTTTTGTTTAGGTATCATCATTATAAAGGGCTGGACTAGAGCCTATTTTTGAAAGAAATATCCAACAGAAAATCTACAAATATTGAACCTGGAAGTTATTATTATTGATTGGTTGTTGACATTACTGTATATCAGTAAAGTCAACAAGTCCTGATAGGCCTAATAAGTTGTCACAGACACAAAATATATCCATTTGGACATATTGGGACCAGATCTAAATGTTACCCTGCTATCCAGTGCAGCAGCAATTAGCTTTTGCAATATTGAAAAGCCACGTGAACACAACCAATTACTGTATAAGTTAAGAAGCAAGACATGTTAGAGTAAAACAAACTGGAATCTAGTAGAAGCTCCAAGCTCCAAGTTTGATCAAGGCGTGGTCTGATCAGACTGTGGTTCTGTGCCATGCCAATCTGTGATGCGCATAGTCTTTTACCTTTGCCATTTTTGGGAGTGGGAGGTTTCTTGGCACTAGCTGTATTGTAAAAATATTAAACATATTAAAAAGTAGCTTTCTGACTTCTTATTAGATCATAAAAATTAATAGAAAAAAGTTATATGATTTGCAAATCTTTGTACGTCTTGTACCTGGTTGAGCAGTTCTGGCTGCAGGTTTGGCAGAAGGGGTCTTCGCATTCTAAAAAAACACAAACTCTTGTTAGTTTTTCAACATTACTTTGGGAGAAACCTATTTGAAATTAAAACATAATCTCAAACATAATCAGGATATGGAAATAGAGGGATATATGTGAACTATACTTTGTAAATCTTGACACACAAACCTAACTTAACCCTGTACTTACTCTGTTCTGGCTGCGCTCTGTGCTGTTGACAGTTTTAACTGGGATGGAGCTGTGACCGTTTCGAGGCGATTGTATTTTGTTGCTCTTGGCATTTACTGATGGTCGTTTAAGGGAAGAAGAGGGTGGTGTTTGGGTGGAGGGTTGTGTCTTTTTTCACCAAGGATGAAAATTAAAAAATGATTAACAAAACAAAATGAAATAAAGCTTGATGGAACAAATGAAAATAGAAAACAATGGAAAAGGGGGAAATGTGCAATATGTTTTGGTCACTCACCTTGTCTGCAGGGCTGTCCGTTTTTGCTTGAGCTATGAAGAGAAGAAAAAATAAATATATTTTAAAAACACTATCCAATTATATCAACCCATCAGCAATTACGTTGAAAAAGCAAATAAATGAAACTGGTGATGCAGGATGAGCGGGCATGCAACGTGATACATTCAAACACTGAGCTGCATAACGGTCAAAATGGATTGAACGAAAAACAAAAAAGTGAAGGGGGGCAACAAGCTTTTCTCTTTCGAGCTAGTGTCCTTTGTTAAATAGTTGTAGGAGGGAGTGCTGCATGACATACTGTAGAAGCTGCTCTTTCAAATCAAGCAATTGTAAGGATCAACTGAAGAGGACTAGTTTAGAACATGACAGTAAACAGACCTTCTTTGCAAACAGCCACTGGCACCATTGACTTTCTAGCCGGAGAGCTTTGTCGTGTTGCACCGGTGTTCAAAGTCTCTGAATCATTAGAGAAGTCAGATTTTGAACTGATATCTTTGTGTGGATCTTGTAGTGACTCATTTGAGTTTTTTTCCGCCACACTGTCAGATAATGCAAAATAACTTGGAGCTTCGAATGATGGATTGTATTGTGTTGAACCATCTTCTGTTGCAGATTCAGAACAAAAGGTAGTGTCTGACAAACCATCTTGAGTGCCGTCTTTGGTCATTTCTTCATTGGTTTCCTCATTTAGTTTATCTATTGTCCGGTCACTAGCCAGCCCTTGGTCTCCAATAGACGTCAGGTCTTCCAATGCTTCACTGCGGACTAGCGAGGTTTCAGACAGACTGCTTATCTCAGCCAAGCACTCAGGGGCATCCAAGCTGATAGCCCTTTTAGTTGCATCGTTATCTGTGGTCCAGTCAAGGCTCCCCCTGGTGGCTTCCTGAAGTCCCATCCCATCTTCAGAGGCCCATAGAGGCTCGCCCAGCCTCTTCCCAGACTCTTCGCTTCCTGGGTGCACACAGCAGGATGCTCCCATGATGTCACGGTCCTCCTCCCCGCTTGGTTCAGGCGTAAGGGGCTTTGATTGGGCATCTGCAAAGGCACTGTGGGCTCCAGAGGCAGGCAGCGCTAGTTTGTTTGGAAAGCAGATTAATGGTGACATTCACTAGCTCCCCCATTGAAAAAGAAAAAAACAAAACTGGGCATTTAATCGCCAACATAAAGTCTTCTTTTGTGAAATAAGGCAAACGTAAACAACAGACTAGACACTATAAAAGGTGAAAAGGCAAGGCCATCAACTGAGAAGTGGCCACAGTGGTTAGAGTCATAACAAAACTAAATGAAATGAGAAATGGATACTAATGCATTAAACTAGAAATGATGGCATGAGGCATGTGATGCATTCCAGTGAATATCATAACACACAGTTATCAATTTTATTCATAATGTGTGGGGCTTTTTAATAGGGTTATGAGCAAATTTTGTTAAGAAGAAATAATGTTTAATGATTTTTATAGGAACACTGCATTCATATCTAACAGCTCCACTAAATGAATTCAGCATAAGAGTCAGTCAATAACATTTAAACACTGACCTGTTGGAGCTGCTGCTGCCGCTGTGGATCGAACATGACGAGGCAGATGGAAAGAGACACAAGAGCAAAGTCAGTAATGAGCCTCTGTCATTCAAACCTGATTAATGCACTCACTGCAAAGAAATCAATGCACGGCTCACATACAGCATACAGCCACCATTATTCAAAAGCCCACAGCAAGATACATCATTTAAGAGATAAGTATAGGGCTGCACAAATGTATCTAAATGTATCACAATCATGTTATAGTTTGCCATCTGACAGAAATGAACTGAATTTCTGGCCAAATAATTTTGCACGACTAAAAATAGACAGGTAAATTTGCAGGCATTCTTCCATAGACCTCATGCTGTACCACCCCTACTGTATTGGCCATTACCCGTGCACTACTTCAGCTGTTTTGGACATTATCTGACCATGAGCATCTGTTTAAACAATCACACAAGTCTCAGATCTGCCTAGGGTTTTCAGCTATTCCCATCACGCAAAAAAAAAAAAAAAAATTGAATGTTGTAACCATGTTTTCCTAAGTTCTAAATAGTCTATGTTACATGTATCGTTTTGCAGATTTCTGAAAGAACAAAGTATTAGCGGTCAGAACAAGCATGACAAAGAACAAAAACAAAGAAAGGAGGGCATTCCAAGCACAATTCCCATTCCAATAAAATGCTGAAATAAAAAGAAAGAATTTTAAAGCATACACCATAAAGGCTGCACAATATGTTGCAATCATCGCAATATCGAAAAATTGTATCGCATGAAAATACTGTAATGTAATATTAGGGTTTCTAATCTGAAAGAAACGATCAAAATAATATTCTTAAATCACATTGTAATATTATCAACTAACAAATAATCACAATTTACTTCCAACTGAATCAAATTTTGAAGTTTTGATTCTGTCCCAGTTTTGACCAGTAGTTCTGTGTAGCAAAAAAAATACAATTTAACTTTTACTATGTCCATTGCTAATAATACTGATCACATGCAATATTCAACACAGTTATTTCACATTGCATGTTTTTTCTAATACTGTGCAACCCTCATCAGCAGTCACATCGATTGTAAAAAATAAAATGACCAAGCAGCTTAAAGAATGGTGTTAGCTCCATGGCGGGAGGCATACCCGGCTGCCCCTCTGTTTCACCAGAGGCACCATGTTGGGCCTCCTCTTCACATGAGACGCTCTTTATTTCTGACTCCACTTCCGCTGTCTCTGCTGTGGGACACATACAAGCTCATCAGTTACACAACACTAGAGCCCCCAGTCTGATCCCACAGGCTTTTGCATGTTTGTTCAGCCCTTGACTTTGAGTTATTTGGGGTCACTTGTGGTATTTCTCATGTCCCGGGACAGTGAAGCTGGTGAACACATCAAGGAGACTTTTCACCTTGTTGAACCTACTTCCCGCCACAGTTTGGACAAGCTGTCAGTGCAAGTATTTATGATCAAAGCAGATATTAGAGGTTGTATTACACCTTTTATTTGACTTTTCTTTGTTCAGCTCTATATAATTATTTTACGTTTTCAAATACAATATTTTTTTAGGTGCTGTTGTTTTGTTATTGTTGAAAAGGGTCAGATTATGTATGTCCATTTAAGGCCCTACTTCGCCCTGCTGACCACTCCCACTCCAATACCAAAAGTGGAAAGTAGCAGCAAGGGTTCTTTACATTTCTATGGAGAAACGTTTTTCCAGCTCCTGAGAAGATCATACTATCAGCATATAGGATTACTCGAACATTAATAAACAAAATAGCTTTAGGTATTTTCTTTTTCAGTGTTAGGATGCTTGCTTGAAACATGACTGACTGAACATGCAAATAGCCACTTGTTGCACATTGTTTGTAGTGACAGCACAGATGCTTTATGTCTTCTTCCTTCCCACTCACAAGACAAGCTATAAGTAAGAGGCAAACAAACTGGTTCAAAGCATACATTAGCATATAGGCAGGAAAGAAAAGTTTTGAAACGTTTTAGTTAATGCTGAAACCAATAAAAGGTCAACCAAGCAAAACCAAGATGATTTCCCTGCTAAGAAACTAAAAAAGATTAAAATTAACATTAGATCAAATTAAGTGAACATAACCAAAGCATGCCATCAGAAGGTTAGTGGTCAGCAGCAGGCCGTACCAGCTGTCACCTCACTGTCCTCCACAGAGGCACCAAGCTGAGGCTCATCCTCCGAGCCCTTTACGTCAGAGCCCGAAATTAGTCCATTCTCATTCGGGACAGCTTCCTCTTCTGTGGACGGGAGTCAAATGGGAGGTTAAACTACATTTGACAAAAAGTTAACACTGACCAATGACAGATGTTCTTATGGGTCCAAAGAAAGAGCTGAAAATGCAATTTAGTAAAAATGTAAAGACAGTTATCAGCTTTTTACTTTTTGCTTGAATATGGTTTGATGTAGGCCCATTGTATCATTAATTTAAGCAACCTACAATGGGCATAGAGTGCATTTGTAATATTGAAAAAAACATTATAATAAGACACAAAATTAGCAGGGAGAAATACATCTCAAAATAAAAGTTACATGATAAAGTATGATGCTGACATTACATTTTACAGTAAGGTTTTTTTCTGGGTTATAAAATCCATGGTGTCAAGGAATACAGGATTTGATGTTTATTGTAAACACGAGATAGCATCAGCGACTAAACCAGTTTGAGCAGGTTTTTGGAATAAAGCATGTCGTTACACTGGACAAATAAAGAACCACAGAACATTAGTCAGAATTTAAAATCTTTGATCATAGCCGCCATTCTTAGTACCATGTGTTGTCCATGCCAGACCGTCTAAATCACATCAAATTCAAAAACCTTTTGTTCAGTTATTTCTTGCAGATGTTGGTTCAAGACACTATACAAAGGCCTGGCTGTAGAGAAGAAACCTGTGATGTTGTAATGCAATGCAAAACGTCCTTTATGAGTAAATATCTTGTAAAGTCGCCAGAATGCATGTACATACACTACAAAGACTCAATCGATTAATGGACTTTTGACTACTCAATATTTAACAACAGTATAGATGTCGCCTGTCTTGTCTGATACAAAAGAGGACAGTAAAATTGATGTTTATTGACTGATTCAAGATGGCGGCGATAGATCCTATTAGAGGGATGCTATGTATCAGGGAAAGGTATTCTGTCTTGGTCTATTCAAGATCTAATGTAACTGCTGGAAAAGCTCTATCTATACCTACAATACTACATCCACAATCCATCACAACTCAGATACTCACTGTATAGTTTGCCATTGGTGCATGTGTTGTTTACTTTAGTTGATGGCTCTGTGAACTGCTTCCTGCTTGCATGTGAGATAATGAGAAATGGAAATGGGGAGAAGCAGTGCACTAGTGAGGGCTGTAAACTAGGAAAGGCTAAACTACGAACTAACAGGCCATTTGGTTAGAAAGGACAAGGCATAAAGAGAGAGTATATTGAGGACAACGGCTAAACAACTTGATATGAATTATGTTCGTTAGTTAGCCACTTACAATTTCTACCAGCCACACTTTAACTTTGAAAAGATGTGTTTTATATAGTAAATCATGGTGTGATTGTGCTACGATTGCAGGATTGTTGTATTCAGTTGGAAAAATATTAACTTACTAACTATTATTACCTATTTTGTGAAAATGTGTGTGTGAATTTTATGTTGCAATTAGGCCCACTGAAATACAAAGTCAGGTCTAAAATACTTAAATAAAACATAAGTAGCTTTACAGTGTATGCTTAACCAAAATTGATATACAGTATACATATACCCACATTTAGCTGGTTGGCTAGTAATTAATGTCAGACCCTACTTAGGTGTAATTATTTAACATCAACAAGCATGGAGCTCCCCTACTGGTTTGAGAAGTCATTTTGTATCTAATTAACCGTTTAGTCAACATCTGTGTCTTTAAATGTTGATGTTGGTGGGACTAGAGAAAGCATGATTGTTTTGGGGAGTGAATTGGTAGAAGTTGGTACAATGCTATGACAGGACAGGGAGCACTGAAAAGGCTCTGACCCAAAAGCCTGGATTACAGAGCACAGTGCAGCTGCAGTTAGGCAACCAGCCCTGCAGCCGAGCATGCCTTGTATCCATTATGTAAAGAGGGATTACAAAGAAGAGCTGTAGGAACTGTCTGTGTCCTCAGAGCAGTACACAAACTTTACATACAGTCTTTGTATTATTGTTATTATTACAGCAGTAGTGTAATAAAGAAAAAGTATAGAAAAATAATGTAATCACTGCTGTCTATATTTACATTTTATGTTAATTAATCAGTCAATTTAAAGCTTGCAGGTGGCTGGAGCCTACGAGACACATAGTCAGAAAGATTCATTCATTATGGTCAAAGTTATTCTCCTGACACATGCATGTCTTTAGATAGTGGGAGGAATAGGAGAGTGACAGTACCCACAGTATCACTAAGAGCACTGACAGACATGCAGAAATATTGTTTACTGCCCAGCCTGAAGGTGGAACTCAAAAACTTCTTTCAGAGAAAGGAGTGCTAGCCATCTGTAAAACGGTTAATATTTGGTATTCAAAAACAAGTTGGAAGCCAAAACATAACTGCTAAATCAAATGGTCCGTCCACCACAATCAAGATCCTTACAATACACTTTAATATGGATTTAAAGTGACTAAGAATAACTATGATAACACACATACAGAAGCTGCCACATAATAATTACATAAATAAACAGTGTGCTGCTCTAACTTATCGACATAACTTCCAAAATGGATCAACTCAAAACAACAGGGACAACCTACACATCTGAATGCTCTGATCATAAGGAGCTTATATCCGCCATATTGTCCATTATCATTTGACATTGTGTGTGCATTACTGCTGGCTTTCCCCCTTCAGGACTAACCTTTCATTGTGTGCCCCATCTGGACTCCATTCTCCTGGTGGTGTTGGTCGTTTATGCTCATGTTGGCTAAAGATGCAGTCACCGTATCTCCAGAACTGTAGGTGTTGTTCACGTAATCCATGGCCAGTCAGTCAGTCACAGTTCAGGCTGCAAAGATAAGAGTGAGAGCACGGGCTAAAGCAGGTTGAACAAACAAAACATAGGCTGTCAAAACCCCTCCATGTTGTGACCCTTCTATCAATGTTACTCCATGTAGACTCGTGTTAAAGCTTGTATCTATTGATAGCGTACAAAAAGGACACTTATGAACACTTTGTCATCACCAGAGCTGCCTGTGTTCAATGTAAACAGACACTGTGGAGATATTTTTAACATCCTGACGTGGAATCGCTGCTTCATGTTTCGGCCTCCTTGGACAGAAATAGACCCCACTGCTGCCCATGCATGTGCCTGGCTTCCTCGCTGTGACAAGTTGCACTTCCTAAACAACTGCCGACAACCCACTGTCAATTTCCTGTGCGGCTACCAAAACATGGGTTTTAGTGGCCAACACTGAGATTAGGACTGACAAAGGTTTAGTCACTTCTGATTTAGTCCGGGTTTAGTTTATGAAGTCCCACTTTAGTCTTTTGGTCAGTTTGTTATTTATACTCCCCATCTATGTACATAAATAGTATCAAATCTTTTAATAAAATAAGATAACATATCACATTAAGCATTTAGTTTTCAATTATATGCCCTGGCAACTTTATTAAGTAGGTTTCTTCAGAGCAAGAACAACTAACCAGTCTGTCACATTTCAAAAGCCAATAGATATTATCATGCACATATGTTATATTATAAACAACACATTGTAAACAGCAGCCCGGATAACCACTTGTTCTCTGGTCCCTGTCTGCAAAAGAAAGTTTCTGAATGTACAAAAAAACAAAACAAGAAGCTGTTAAAGTAGGTGTCACTTTTTAAGATCTACCTAATAAAGAGGCCAGTGAGAGAGCAATGCCCAACTGCGCCCAATGCCAGTGTGTATGGCTTATCACATAATCTCTCTGACCATTCCAAAAGCTCTGTCTGTTTGCATGTTTGCCAGCATCTCATCACTTTGCCATATACATAAACATGGATTAAACCTTTCAAATGCACTAAAGCCCTAATAATCACGTCTATGTAACAAATGTACACAAACCGCATTTTATCGTCCACTTTCTCTTTCTGTACATTCAGCTGATGCAATTACCCTTTACGGGCTGAAATGCCTAAACTGTTGCTACGGTAACTCTACCCAATAAAACCTGGTCTGAACAGCGCACTTGGCTCAGCTATGTGACCTCTCCTCAGTGTACCTGCTATCTCCTGACCTCTGATGCTTAAACTACATTCCACTTTTGACGCAAATGGCGAGAAATACTATTTTAATGGGATATATTTTTACTCCAGTCCGCTATTTTTCAAACATAAAAAAAGCCTAGAAGCAGTGAAAAGCAAAGGAGTTCCCAGTACAAATGCTAGTGTGACGTTATTCAAAGTGTCCCATTGAAATCTTATTGAATGGTGGTACTCTGAGCTCCGGGACAAGTGCTTCATTGTGGCCCTTACACATGACAGAATCCAAACAAGTGAGCTGCACCCTATCCCAGAGAAAGGCAGTTCTCTCCACATCCGGGACTGCAGTGGCAAGTTAGATGGCAAACAAACTGCAGGTTGATAAGATCCTGGTCTGATATGCACACTAAGGTATATATGCAGTGGGTTTAAAGAGGACCGGAAGTAACACTAAACAGTTTCAACCAAACTGACCCACATGGCAACATATACTCTGGCCACTTCATTAGGTACACCTGTTCAACCTACCATCAACGCAAACTGCCACAAGACAGCAAAAACAGTTGCTCAAATTAAGGATGTGCGATATGGTAAATATAATATGAACACTGGCATTGTAACAGTTAAAAATTACATTAAAGAGCAGATCATGAATAAATTAACTGTATCACGATTTAGCGATCTTCTCAGATTAGCTCAATCTTCATAACTTCATATCACAATAAAAAAAAATATTGTCATAACGCCCACCCTAAGCTCAATT
>JAVQJW010102039.1:0-11980 GCA_036025195.1 Hypseleotris klunzingeri
TAGCTTAGATAGTTATTTGTCCTTACTGAAAAAGCCCATGTGCATACTACTCTAAGGCTTACTGATTTATTGTGATAGATTGATTATATGAAGCATGTGTTCAATTTACTTACATAAAAACAAACGTTGTTGTTTGCACCATCTAGTGGAGAACATTGAGAACTACATAAATGCAAATGTCCACCTTCTTGTGTAAGTGTATTTACTTTTACTTTACTCAGCCTCTTGTCTTTTTGACCCCCAGGAAGTCGCAGATCTGTAGATGTTATGGATGTGAGCACACAGAAAGGCTCTGAGATGAGTATGGCTCAATTTGTCCGCTATTATGAGTCCCCAGAAGAAGAGAGAGACAAGCTCTTTAACGTTATTAGTTTAGAGTTCAGTCATACCAAGCTGGAACACCTCATCAAAAGACCAACAGTGGTATGAATATTCTCAGATTGGACACACTTTTTTTTAAGTTTTGACATTTTTATATCTATATAATTCATTAATCATTTATTTGTTCTTTGATAGATTGACCAGGTTGATTGGGTAGATACTATGTGGCCTCCTGACCTTAAAGAGAGCCAAACTGACGGCACCAATGTTATTTCAGAGATGAAATATCCTAAAGTGCAAAGGTACGGCTTTTAATCGGTCTGTTCTGCTAACAATATGTTCGAGCTTAATATGCAGATGTAATTTCATAATTTTGAGTTTATTATAATAGTTTTTATTACATCTCAGCGTCTCATCGATTCCATAGTAATGTACAGTGCTGCATGCTGTCAGTGTAATTCTCCTCCTGTAAGTGCTGGTAATGGTTGCTAGGCAGCAGATTTTCTTGGTGGAGGATGGTTTTGTAACAGCTGTGTTCTCACTGCTCAGACCCTTTCATCCAATCATCTTCTTACTATCACTACAGAGTGTACAATCAAAATTACTCATGCCTTTCTCACCTCTTTAGACTAGTTAATCCCAATTCTATAATTTCTCTATTTTAAGTCTATTTTAACGTCAGTTTATAGTATTTTTGTTTTTTTAATACATAACACCAAATGTCAAATGAACATAATGGCTATTTCACATTATTTAAAAGTAATGATTTGTGCATGTCTTCTGTTTCTTATCAAGATACTGTTTGATGAGTGTCAAGGGCTGCTACACAGACTTCCACATTGATTTTGGGGGGACTTCAGTTTGGTATCATGTCTTTAAAGGCAAAAAGGTAGTGTTCATATCAGATCATTTATAGCCTATACTCAGCTATTTATTCTTTTTTTCTATCTTATATTCTTTTATGTGAATATTATATAATTTTGTTCATTTGCAGGTATTCTGGTTGGTTCCCCCCACCTCGTACAACCTTGCTCTGTATGAAGACTGGGTCCTCTCAGGGAAACAGAGTGATATTTTCTTGGGAGATCGGGCCGATGGATGTCAGAGAGTGGAGCTTCAACAAGGATACACCTTTTTCATCCCATCTGGTCAGCACTGTTTTTAATATAGCCAATTGATCAGCAATCTTTATCTAATTCTAACCAATTACACAATCATATATATTTGCTCCATTTACTAAAAATCTATATTTCTTGATTTAGGGTGGATCCATGCCGTCTACACTCCTGAAGATACGCTGGTGTTTGGAGGCAACATTTTGCACAGCTTTAACATTCCTATGCAGCTCACCATTCATGAGATTGAGAACAGGACCAAGGTAGGATTCCTCCTGGACAAGCTCTGACCTACATTAAACACACTGTAGAAGCATCCTTCTCATTTTACTCATTGAAGATTACAGAGCTGATCCAACTCACAGTTTTTGATACTTGTGATATTGATAGTTACATTTTATTTTTGATGAATGTTGTACCTTATACGACTTACTTTGTCTTTTTTTTTTTTAGGTTAACTCAAAGTTTCGCTTCCCATTTTACTATGAGATATGTTGGTATGTTCTCGCAAGATACGTTTGCTGCCTGACCAAACGGTCCTACCTTTCACACAAAGAACCAGCACTTATGGGTAAGTAATTCAATGTTTCTACACCTCACCAGGCAAAGAGAAATTGTGATTCCATAAGAAAACTATATATTTGAAATGGAGAGCCTGTTTTTATTTTATTGAAATAGTGAAATATTTGGGGTAATAATAGCACTAAGCACAATAGACAGTATTGTGATTAGACTGCAGAGAAGTGTGCTGGACAGTGCTGAAGGGCCATTAATATTAACATAAAAGGAAATTGTCATAGGTGCTATTGACCCATTGACTATAGTCCAGTCTTTTCTTCTGAATGTTTGATTTAGTTTGTTCTGTTTTTTTCAGACATTGAGTCTAAGACAAACATTGAGAGTCCCTTCTCTGACACCAGGAGCCAGGATGTCAATGAGGACTTGTATGTTGCTCAGGACAGTTGTTGTTCACCTGGAAACATCAAGAGCCAACAGCTCAGAGCAGCTCTGTCTCTAGACTCTGAAGACAGCTGCAATCCTGGATCCAACACTTTAGATTTCCCCAAAACCCCAATGGACTCCCCACTCTCCGAGTCTCACAACAAATGGACTTATTTGACAGAGTTTGAACTGAACGGCCTTAAAGCGCTTGTTGAAAAACTGGAGTCACTTTCTGAAAATAAGAAATGTGTCCCAGAGGGAATAGAGGACCCACAAGGATTACTAGAATCCATGAAGGTAATAAAACGGCTCACAACACACACACAACATTTAACAACATGAAATATAACTTAGAACTGGTTACTTCACTTCTTTTTTTATTCCATTGTTCAGGTTGTTTTGAAAGAACATGCTGATGATGACGCCATGTTAGCAGTCACTGGAGATCCTGTGGTTTTCTGGCCTAAACAGTCTATGAAGGTAGGAATAGTAGTAATAATAGTTTAAAATATGTATTTGTTTTTCTTGAGAAACAGTACGCCACACCAAAGGTACAGTAGGTCCTATATTGTCTTTTCTATGATTATGATATGATTTTATTTACCATGATAGCGGTAAATAAAGGTTATTGGTGGGTACCTTTTATTTGGGGACTTTTTTTGTGAATGTTTTTGGATATTTTGTTTTGGCTGTTTTATATATTGTTGTTTTAAAAAAGCCATGCTTTACATTTTTGTGATATCAAAAAAAAAAAAAATCAAATGTATAGCATGGTACTCAAATGTTCTGTAGTCTGTTTGCTGCATTTAGTCCTCATGGTCTGCTTCTGTCTTTCACTTGGGACCTTTTATCTTGCTCCACTTGCACCTCTCACCATCTTCTGTCTTTCATCACTGTTATCCTCTTTCAAACTCATTGTACTCATTCCCCCAGAGCTGTAGATGTACCTATTTGCATAATTTGGAGGTAACAGGCTGGAGCATCGCATTAACCAAGTCAATAATGAGTTTTTCCTCTTTGATTATTTATTTCTCTGCTCTCATCTTCCTGCACATCAGATCTGGTTGCTTATAGGCGGCAAGTGTTGTGTTGTCATTCTCACGCTGTATGATGCTGAGTGACTTTCAATTTGGTTTTTGATTTGTATTGAAAAACCCTACCATCTTGTGTATATTCAGACCTGTCCTTTAAAATAATACATTGAATTGCATTTAGCCTTGCTTTTGCTGTTACCTCGTCTTAAAGTTTAGTTTAAATATAGATCTAGATTCTCTAAATGGGTTTTGAGTGGATCACCGTCAATGAGACATTAAATGGAAAAGAAGTGGTATTTTAAAAGAGGAATGACTCACTTACTCTAGTGAAGATATAAATAGAAGTTGATGGCATAAAAGAGAAGCTCATATTTTTAGATCACCAGTTGTAAGAGAAAAATCATATTAATTTAACACATAGTTTTGATTTGTTACATATTTTTTAGAAAATTTAGTTGTTTCTTTATTCATTTAGCCGGCTTACGAATGCAAAATTCTTAATACTGATACTCATTATAAAACAAAAGGTATTTGATGATTTCAGATGACGTCATCAGTGGTTCAGTATAAGTGGTGTTATTTGAGATTTTTCCAGTGGTTTTTAAATTTTTTGGGACCTCCTGAACCACCCCCACCCCTCCAGGCCAGCTGCTGGTCTGGGGGCCTCTTTTGTGTTTGCCTTTTGTAATGATATGCCATCTGGCTCTATTGGCTGAGTGCAGCCTTCTTTCCTCTCGCTATGACACTCATGAATATGACCATGTTGTACTGTCATACTCCTCTCCTATTGGATGACTGCAGTAAATATTTAGATGCATGCTGGTTTCTGATTGGCCGAGAGATTCCCGCTGCCCCTCCCTCTTCCTTGGGAGCCAGTGCATGTTAATGAGGCAGGCTTGTCTGTGTTTTCTACATCTGCTTGTGGTATTGTGGAGCTTTGGAGCAGGAGGGAGGGCTATACAGGCCAGACAGGAGCAGGAGTAGAAGGAGGAGGAGACCGCAGCCATGTCAGTTTGCTGTAAGCTGGACGCTGTGTGAAAAAAGCAGCCATGGCCATGTCGCTGAGCGCTGATGATGAGGACTACGACTCTGACTCTGAGCAGGTTAGCACACCGACCCCTTCAGGTTAGCACACCGAGCCCTGCAGGCAGCCACGCACAGGCCACCAAAGGAATGCTTGTGGCTGAGCATTGTAGAGCATCACAGAGCAGAGAGAGATACCTACAGATAAGCACAGATTCAGTTTACCTTTACTGCTGCCTGCCTTTGTATCCTGCATTAAGTGTGCTCACTGTCTGAGTAGGTGTGTCTGCATGTGCTGCTGTTTTGTGTTTTTCATTTTTTCCCCTTTTTCCAAGGCTTACAATAGATGACAGTTTAGAATGAATGGACAATGTAGTGGAATTTACACCATTCAGCCTCTGAAGTAGCACAGGTCATAATTAAATTGATTAATTAATTTGTGATGGTAACAAATGGTACAAACAGGTACTCAACAGAATACATGCCTTTGCCTGAACACTGATAATGTGGTTTGTTAATTTAAAAAATTTGGACACTCCCCCTTACATCATTTCAGGTTTGTTTACCTGTCAGTTGTTATGTTCATTTATCAGTGCAGTTAGTGACTTGAGCTGATCTTTTTGGGTAAGCACTGATTATAGTAATTAAATAAACATATCTTAATAATTTGCAACAATAATCCATTTTAGTTTTAAAATACAAATGTACATAAACTGCAGGCTGGACCAGTTAAATTTCATTTTTGTGAGCTAGACTCCAGGTTTAAATGTACATAAGATTTTTGATGTTTACTGTTACATCCAGCCTGTGGTTTTGTTTTGAGCACAGCAGGGGCTTGTTAACCTATTTTGACTTTTGACATGTGTTTCTTAAAAGAGGAATCAATCATATTGTTTAGTAATTAGTGCTCCACAGAAGCCTATATTGATACTTGATATATCATATATATGTTTAAAACATTGTATTTGTATGTATTAATGTATATATTTTTATCATTTATATGTAGCCTTTAGTAAACTGTGTATAACATGCGTGGGTATTAGGCGCTATATTATTGCTCATTCCTTTCTGCTGATTACTGCCTAAATGTGAGTGTTTTCCTCTAATGTTGTTGATCCTGGTTTAATTCTGTGTCAGTGGGATATGTGCTTTAGAGATCACCTACTCAGCAGACGGTGGGGTTGAAGGGGATTTAGGCCAACAATATGGACAGCTATCTCTTGTATTCTTATTGTTCATGTATCTTCACCTGTAAATACAACCTAATGATGCAACCAGTTTACTGTGTGTTTAGATCAACAGTTGCCCTCCTTCTGTTATGTATCGGTTATGTACAGTACCTTGTGCTGCTTGTAATAGATCTGTACTTGTTGTGTTGCTGTTGAAGAACCTGTGAAACGCTGGTACAGACTCAGTGGATGTGTTCTCTCTTGTACAATAATTACATGACTTCATTTCAGTTTTATTCTTGAGCAAACCTATATCCTATAACCACATGAATGCCTGCAGAACTGTCCTGTGCAGATTGTTTAGCCCCCACCCTCCCCCCAAATATCTCCCTGTAATCCTGTCTGATTACCACATATTTGACTGCCTTTGTCAGACTATTTTTGGCTATTGTTAGAAAATATTTTAATATGGGTGAGACTGAGCCTTTCTGTGAGACTCTCAATACAGATCTTATTGGTTACAAGTCTATGTGTCATAGAGTGTTCTGTTAGGGAATGGGACGTGGCTGTTGCTATGCTGACGCTAGGAAAATCTGCACTGCCGATGTAACTAAAGAAATCAGATCTTCATTTCCTAGAGCTGCAGCCTAGTACAGTGGTTTTCCTTACATGCTTTTCTGGATTTTTTGCATTTTTGTTTTTTTTGTGATTATTAGTATTGTGCTTATTATTCAATCCATGTGAATGATTTAATTCAGACTATTTAAATTAAAAAAGAAAAACAATATTCTAAAAATATATTAATATTAAGACAATTGCTGGATCTGTATTATCAATCCAGTCACGGGGCTGTGTGGTAATTTGGGATGTTCTTCCTCACAAGTCATAATAATAGCTGCTACAGATCCATGTGTGAAATGTAGCCGTCTGTGCAGTGTCTCTTTGAAGTAGAAACATGTGAGTCTAAATTTGGATGAAGCCTCCAGGGACAGTCTTGATGTGTTTGTTTCCCTGTATCCTGTGAGTGAAAACGATGTCTAATATAACTGTTTTACTATCTCAGTAAAACAGTTATTTGATTTATTGTCTTTGTGTAAAATGTTATATTCTGTTTTTATGTGCACCTTTTCTGAATACAGATGCATTACAGTTAACCAATCAAACTATACCTTTACTGTTGATGCATTTCCCCTAGAACTACTTTCTAACATAGTATCTGGTTGATTGTTTCAGCCACGGCCTCCTAACCGGCCGAAGTCTAAGATGGCAGCTTCTCCTGCGTCAGCGGTCAAACTGTCTGCGAGTCGAGGTACGTCTGGAGCTCGCAGAAGAAGGACTCGATGCAGGAGATGTGAGGCCTGTCTCCGCACTGAGTGTGGAGAGTGCCACTTCTGTAAAGACATGAAGAAGTTTGGTGGACCAGGCCGAATGAAGCAGTCCTGTATCATGAGGCAGTGCATTGCTGTAAGTGTTAGGATGATATCAACTCTTGTTTCTGTTATGAATGAAGTCTTGTGCTAAAGGAGAGCTAAATAAATGTTTACTGTGTGTTTCAGCCGGTGCTTCCCCACACTGCTGTGTGTCTGGTCTGTGGAGAAGCAGGGAAAGAGGACACAGTGGAGGATGAGGAGGAGAAGTTTAACCTCATGCTCATGGAATGTTCCATATGCAACGAGATTGTCCATCCCAACTGTCTCAAGGTGAGTTACTCTGCCTTAGGTTTTTATTTGTTATTTGTTATTATTACATTTTGGATCTATTTAACTGGAATTATTTTTTTCTTCTGTTTTTAGGTTAAAGATTCAAATGGAGTGGTTAACGATGAGTTGCCAAATTGCTGGGAATGTCCTAAGTGTAACCATGCAGGGAAAACAGGAAAAGTAAGCTTCTTTATCGCATCAGTTGTTAAAGCATTTTACACTTCACAAAGATGCATTGATTTTAATGTTTTCAGACCTGATGAATAATGTTGTGCTTTTATTTTTATAACTTTTTGGCTTCAAAGCAAAAACGGGGTCCAGGGTTTAAATATGCATCAAATCTCCCCGGATCTTTACTCAAAGAGCCACGATCAAACCGGGACCAAAAAGAGGAGTCGGACTCTCCGCTGATGGCTACTGCGACTGTTACAACTTTAAATCCAGCACCGCTTTTAAAAAGGAAGGCAGAACGAGAAGATGTCCCAAAGAGGAGAGATGACGAGCCTCCAAAGAAGCTCTCTCGACCCCCACTGCTCTCTCTCGATGGTATGCCCCGACCAAGACTTGAGGACAACCCATTGAGGAAGAAGAGGAAACTATTTGACACCAATGATGAGCCCATCTTTGTCAAGAAAAAGGTATTAATATATTACCACATTTTGAGATTGTTGTAATGTTGCACTGGTTTCAAGTTTGTAACAGTATGTACTTCTCAGTCCTACTTGTTTTGTATTTGACTTGTATAGATGAACCAAAGTTATGACAATAGAAATAATCTTTAGTGTTTTTTTACAGAAGAAGCCTTTAAAACTTGAGGATTCAATGTCTCCAAAACCTTTTCGTCAAATCAAAATTGAAAACGATTTGGAGAGTGACGATGATCATGACGAAGATGACTTCCCCTCGGACAGACTTTATTTTAAAGATAAGAAATACCAGCATGAAGAAGAGGAGGAGGAGAAACCATCAAAAGACAAAGACAGTAGCACAGAAGACAAATCCAAGGTCCTTTTAAATCCTCTTCTGAGAACATCAGGAACACGAGACAGTGAGCCTCCACCATTACACTCCACTAAAGCAGGCTCCAGCGCTGACCTGGACCCACAGGACAAGAGCTCTGGACAGATTAAGGCTCGACATCAACGCAAACGTCCCGGGAAAGAGAAGGACTCTCATCAGGACACTACAAAGATGGAGGAAAATGTGGTTAAGAGGGAGGATAGTCCAGCCAATCACAATCGAAGACCAATAAAACATGAGGACTCTGTGAGCAGCCAGAACCGCAAACCATTAAAGACAGAAGACTTGTGTACAAATCAGAACCGAAAGAGCCTTAAAACTGAGGATAATCAGCCCAATCAAAACAGACGTCCACTGAAGACAGACGACAGCCTGACCAATCAGAACCATCGGCCAATCAAAGTTGAACCAGAGGATGAAGTGGACAACCAAAAGTCAAAATGGCCGCTCAACAACGGCAATGGTGATCTTGGAGACTGGCTGCGCCACAAGGGGCGGGACATTAATGGGACTCCAAAAGGTTATTCACCTTTAGGATGGAACCGCAGCCCGCCTATCACACCCATGTGTCCCTGCCCACCCCCCTCTCGCTCCCCGCCCAAATGTATCCAAATGGAACGACACGTAATCAGACCTCCTCCTATCAGCCCTCCTCCGGACAGGCTGCCTCTGAATGATGAAGAGTCCCATGTGATGAGACGAGAGATGTGGATGTGTGTGTTCTCTCACCTGTCTCACAAAGACCTGTGTGTGAGCATGCGTGTGTGTCGGACCTGGAACAGATGGTGAGTGTCAGACACTGCCTTTGTCTAAAAACACAAGTCATTCTACCATACATGTTCTAACATACATGTGTGTGTGACAGGTGCTGTGATAAGAGGCTGTGGAAACACATCAATCTTAATCGATGTAAATCCATCACTCCGCTCATGCTCAGTGGAATCATCCGCAGACAGCCAGCAGCTCTGGACCTCAGCTGGACCAACATCTCCAAGAAGCAGCTCAGCTGGCTTATCAACAGGCTGCCAGGTAAGCCTGAGAGAGAGAGTGAGAGAGTGAGATAGTTGCACCACCAGAAGTCCAAAAAAGCATGAATGTTACAGCCTTCAAAAACTTCCTCCTTTCACAATTCTCAATGCATTTGAATGGCAATATTAGCTTGGACAGCTACTTCTGGGAACTATTGACACGCTCCATTGCAGTTTAAAAACTGGCCCATTGTTGTCTAGGGTCAGGAGTCTGCTTTGATACGGCTGTTTGAAAGAGTTCTCAAATATCAGAATAGTAGTAATCCCCATGGTGCTTCACTTGTCAGGTCTCCGCATGCTGCTACTGTCTGGCTGCTCGTGGGCCGCGGTCTCGGCTCTCTGCACATCCAGCTGTCCTCTGCTGAGGACTCTGGACGTGCAGTGGGTGGAGGGACTGAAAGATGCTCAGATGAGAGACCTTCTGTCGCCCCCTACAGACAACAGACCAGGTACTGTATTTCTATTCTCAAGTCATACACCAGGGCTCCTGCGTCTTTGTCATTTTTCAGGCAGACACTTATATTCTAACACATTCTACTTTATGTTTTGTTATTGCTCCACAGGTCAACTGGACAACAGGAGTAAGCTGCGTAATGTTGTGGACCTGCGTCTAGCGGGTCTGGACATCACAGACACTTCTCTCCGCCTCATCATCCGATACATGCCTCAGTTATCAAAGCTGGACTTAAGCTACTGCAACCACGTCACTGACCAGTCTGTTAACATCCTGACTGCAGCTGGCACCACCTCCAGAGACTCTCTCACTGACATCAACCTGTCTGGTAAGAGTCACTTCTAATGCTTCTTCATCCAACACACTGTTTTAAGTGCAAAGGTTTGACATTATCCCTTAGGCACTGAGTAGAATTAAAGTAAAGCTGTCAAACTGTGGACCACCAGTGATCCCTGAGAGTGGTCTGTTATTATAAAACAAATTATTTTGTGTTTCTCAAATGACACTATTACTCATTAGAAGTAGGTTTAACCTAGGTATAATAAACCTAGACAAATGCAGTCTGAATTACAGACTGTAGCATTTTACCATGCACTACACAAATCTACTGTTTTTCACCAATCTATTTACAGTGAGGTTAAGTGGTCTTCATTTTCTTTCCATTATGTCAAAGTGATCCATAGTTTGAAAAGTTTGTGAACCACAGTTTTAAGTCCATTACCTTGACATAACATGTTATAATAGTGTCCAGTATGCTTTAGTTATTGTTGTTGTAATATGTTCAGTGTGCAACAGAGTGACAGACCAGTCGCTGACTTATTTCAAACGCTGTGGGAGCATCTGTCACATCGACCTGCGCTACTGCAAACAGGTGACCAAAGAGGGCTGTGATCAGTTCATCGCAGAGATGTCAGTGAGTGTTCAGTTTGAACTGATCGAGGACAAACTACTGCAGAAGATCAGCTAGAAACAAGCAGTGAGGCCACTGTCCACTAGGAGGCAGCAGACTTCTGCACTGGATGTACTACTGAACTGGCACACAGCAGTGGTCTGTCAATTGAGGCTGTGCCATTGAATGTTTTTGTAAAAACAGTTGTTCTGTGAGGGCAATATCAAAAAGGCTTTCTGTTATTTCCTAAAATATTTGCACCTTAATAAGTTATTGATTTGTGAATGTGTTTTACATATGGTTATACATGGTTGTTTATAGATAGACTATTGTTATGTTTCAGTGCAAAGTGGACTGCATTATAGAGTAATATTTTTATATCACAAAGTGTTTCATACATATATGTGCAGCATTCAGTGCACCTATGTACAGTTTATGAAAGAATTATATCTACATTACTGTTAAGCTTTTTATGGTGGAGCGGCAAAGGCTTGAAGCTTTTTTCCCAAATTGCGGGCCAGTAAGTTGTGTACCGGTAAGTGTTTTTATAATGCATTACATGTTCCACTGCTTAGACCAGACTAAAGGGACTGTACACATCGATCTCAATAAGGCTACAGCGAATGTTTGTAGCAGACTAAATATCTAGAGGTATTCCACATTTATTGCACTGATTCCACTGATCTGAATACATGAATGTATTCTCATGTACACTATAGATGTACACTGTATACTGTAAAAAGCCTATTTTTTCAGGTTAGCTCTAATAGTATTTATACTAGACAGCTGTCTATGCGGTCAGTCTGATTCCTCTGTATAAATAATGGTGCTTAGTACAAAGAAACAGGTGTAGCTCTGCATGCAGCTCAAGGATGTTTCTGCCACATACATTCATTACATGTTGATAAACCGTCCTCAGCTAAACTCCATATAAGACTTTTTCTATACGATCTTTACATTGGCACAAATCCTTCAGAGATTAACCTGTTCAAAGGGATAGAGGTAACTCAGGTGTCACATTAACCAGTCCAGATTCTAAGTTGTTTACACAGTGATACAAAGGGCTGCACTTTTCTTCTTTTAAATAAATATAGATGTCGTAAAGTTAAAGGTTTTACTACACTGGACATTCACCATTGTGCATTTGGTGAGTGCTTTTTAAGGCCACACCTGAAAGATCTGTGCAAATGTAACGGTAAAGCTAAAAAATAAAGATGAATGTAAAATACTAAGTAGGTGAATTCACTGGTTGTATTCCTAAAAAAACACACCATTTTATTTTTTT
>JAVQJW010102106.1:0-18523 GCA_036025195.1 Hypseleotris klunzingeri
GATTCATCAACAAATAACAGGTAACTACATAAACTAAGGTACAAATTCTTCTTGTCTTGACAGTTAGCAATGCATATTCTTTGACATTTTCATTTCAGCTCACTACGTACTGACGAAAAACAAGTCCCTAAACATAATCTTATGTTTTCCCTGATCTTCTATTTTACTAACTACTGATTATTATAACTTACAGCTTTTTTATTTTTCTCTGCACTCTGACAGGGTGCATGCTGTGTTTCGGTCAGTCTGCATTTTTCCGTTTCAACCATCCTGAAGAGGCTTTGAGGATGAAGAGCATGCTTCCTGGAGCGAGCCAACCACTGACCATGACCAAGACCAACCTACCCAGTAAAGATATTTCTATTATTTTTGCTTAAGTCGTCTTGTAAAGTATTTTGTCTTAAGAAAGTGTGTAAAGTCTGCCTTATTAATGTATCATGCATAATGAACAGTTAATGACTTTTTTTTTGTTTTTGTACATAATTATATTAATTTAGGTTTAATTCTGTGTTTTTATATCCAGGACCTACTGTAACTCTATCATGTGGCCCTTTCAGAATGCCTGCCAAAATAGCTCTATTGCTCTAAACTAATTATCTGTGGCCCACTAATCCACTTTGTGTGTGTGACCCCATTGTTAAAGAGGTTTTACAAAACATTATTTTGAAGCTTATGTGGCCTTGCATTGTCGAGATGGTATTTAAAATCCATTTTCCTTTGACCTTAATGGTTTTGGCTTTTGGTATAATATAATATGGTACCACACCCAGCCTTGTGTGCATGGCCCAGGCGCTGATTTCATCTTTGGTCTGAATGAGGGACAGCAGAGGGTGATGCCTTTATATTTAGCCGTTCCAGATCCCAGTAGGATTACAACACAACTGAGGAGTCATTCCAACCACTGTGCTTTATATATGAACATTTTACAAGTTCATATAGACGCCTCCCTTGGCTACACTCAAGGACAAAATACAACAATGTGACAGCACAAATTTTTAGGCATGACATGTTGTTTTGTAAATAGCTTGTAATGTGTACCAGTTTACAAAGTGCAAAGTAAGCATTTGGAAGAAATCCAGTCATATGACCACACTTTGTCTCTATAAGTCTACTTGTATACATTTTTGAAAGACACAATTTTTATCAGTGGTTGTAGGTTGCTCACTGTCACACTAATCCCAGAGATCAGAAATGTGGAGGTAAACCAGTCAAAGATAGTCACTAACAAGACGCCATAGCCAGGTTACTGTATATAACAATAGTGAGGAGAAAGGCAAAGATCCAGACACTTATCAAGATCCATGCTAAAAAATAATAGTTTTCCAGTTTCCTTTTGCAAAACTATAAATTATAATTAACATTAATGGCTAGCTGGCTTATGAGAAGGAGGTAATAGGGTGTTTAAGAAATCAAATATTGCAACTATAGGTTTGACTTTATAATGACAAACAAGACCTAAGCTTGACATGCTAGCAGTCCTGCAGGTACCCCTTGTGTGTTTGTTTGTGTTTGTATGTTGTTACAACTGCCCTCCAAAGCATGCCCGGTATTTATTTCACGGGAATGCTCAAGTGTTTCTCTCTCTTCTCCAGACTCCAACAGTGTCGTCAACGGGAACCATAAAAGTTTCCACAACAGCAGCAACTTCAAAATTAACAACTTATCAAAAAACTCCCCAGACTCTTTATCACAGTCTCCTGCAACTAATATTGTAGAGGTGAATGGAAAGAATGGCACCACAGAAGAGTCTATTTATGAAAACGTTGGCGCCTTTTTGAGTCCGAACCAAGGGAACAAGACCCCACCAGTGCCTCCTCGAATGCCGACGATAAATCACCCCCCTGTGCCTCATCCTCGGACCTTCCTCTTAAACAGTGGCATCCCAAAGGCTCAAGAGAGTCCAAAACTTCTGAGGAACACAAGGGAAGAGGCTACACCAAGTCCTATTCTTCACAAAGGCCCGGGACAGAGCACAGACATAACACAAAGACTATGCTCTGTCAAACTGTCTCCATCAGCTCCATCCAGCCCCAGAATACAGCCGCTTCAGAAGAGGTCTCCCAGCCCGCTGAGAGAGCCCCTCCTCCTCCCCTCTGAGGCCCCTCAAAGACTCAGACCTCCCATCAGCCCTCACACCTCCAGGAGAGGGACCCCCGTGAACAGCACCAGCTCATCCCTCTCCACCACCCCAGTGCCGGACAGTCCTCAGAACCAACGCAAAGCTTCTTCTAAAGTAGAGGCTCTTAAGGTCCTGTATGGGAACGGTCCATTGCCTGTACCAGGGCAGGACAAGGAGCCTGGCACTAGACATATGAGGCAAAACTCAGGGTCTTCTCCTGTAGCCAGCCCTCAAAATCAAAGGAAAACCCACTGTGTGACAATGGGCCCCGGTAAAGAAGCAGGCTTTACTAAACCTTACACAAGAGAACGAAAGAACAGCATCTCAGAGATCAGTGACAACGAAGAGGAGCTGCTGGAGTATCACCGTCATCAGAGGGAGGAGCGGCTCCGCGAGCAGGAGATGGAGAAACTGGTGAGTGTGACTGATAATGGATTATTGTACTGAATATTAGTCATAATATGTACTGTGTGTGTGTGTTTCTAGTGAATACTGTCTGACAAAGCATCATGTGTTATCTAGTGTAACTATGTTTTTAGTTGAAGTTGTTTTAGTTTTGATCTAAACTCAGATAAATCACAGGAGCAGCCGTTTTGACCACAATGGCCACATTATTAACGACAGCACGTATTAAAAACATACTGAATGCTAAGGCAAATGGTTGAGATGATTTCTTTCGTCTTATTTTCTAAATATGACTCTGCCAACAGTTGTGCTTCTGCATGGCAGACAACATGTCGGCATTGAGATATCTTGTCTAAGTCTCTTGGCATACAGCCACAGGCTCATCTCTCCAGAGCATTACTGGCATTGTCAGTGTCCAGACCCACACAGGGTCAGCATTCTTCAGACTGCTCCAGCTCCACAGGCTCAGGCTGGCACTTTATTTTCAAAAACACACAAAAGTCTAAAGTTTCAGTGGTCACAAAGTTTTGCTTGAAAGTTTTACCAATCTTCAGTGAATAAAAGACTATCTACTTGTATCCAGCAATGTCTCACACCTCCCACCACTCCTAACCCCCACAGGCAGCACTGACAGCTGAGGGCACTACAGAGAGGGGCGGGGGCACTTCCCAGACCTCCACACACTATTTCAGGAACCAAAAGGTTTCTAGTAAATACACTGTGACAGTAAGGTTTGTTGACTCATCCACTTGTGTTATGTGCTGAAAATTCAAATTACTCACTTGAGACATGGATCAATAATGTTTACAAGAAAATGACAGACCATCATATATGCAACTATTTTCAAGTCCTTGTGGATTATTTAGGTCTTAAAATAGCAAGAAGGATTGCATAGCTATCGATGAGAGGTACAGTACAAAGACAGGATATCCTCTTGGTGAAATGAATGCCCTATATTAAGCACAATGCTCTACTGGCACACTTGCTCATGTCACTTTTATCACGATTGACTGAATGTAACCTTTATAGTCCATGTGTGCTATCAAAACACAACTGGAGTCAAAGGAATAAGAATAGCTCGACCTGTTAAAATGCTATGTTGTTTCTTACATATTGCACAAACAAGCTGTAAATCATGATACTGATGGTTTACTTTAGGCCACGCTGTGCTTTATTTGAGACATAATAATTTAAATACCACACAAACAATAGGTACTTTTTCAAATACAATAGAGAACCAGCACTGTCAGCGGAAACAATTGTTTTTCATTTTGAACATTTGTAATTACGTGCCTCCTTTGCTCGGTCAATAGCTGGGTGAATTGTTTGTGTATGTCAACACTTATGTTTTTATTTCCAGCATGCTTTCCATCAGAGTAAAGACATTTAAAGGTGTAGTCCACAAGTTTCATAAAATAAGAAAAAGTAAAAAATTAAAAATGTTTAAAATGAACTACCTGACCCTATTCTATGATGTAAAGTAGGCTGTTTATAGTCTGGGGAGGGACTAAAGCAAAACTCAACTACAACTTGTCAAAGTGGTGATGTGATGTTGCTGTAGAGGCCAGGGCAGGGCCAGCTTTTTAGACAAGCTACCAACTATTTGTGACTTTTGTATAATGATCTGACAAATATTTCCATTTTAACCCTGTCATTCTCTTCATAAACAACTCCTAAGGGCCTCCTCGGGGGCAGATGACATGAACTTTGGCTCCTCAGGTTTCAGATTACACTTGTCCAGTACCAGTCAGGGCGGGACAGCTGCCTAAATGCTCCAATGTCACACAAGGACACCTATCACTCACGTGCTGTACATATATATGTTTATCCTGTCCATAGGAACGGCAGAGACTGGACGCCATCCTCAACCTGTGTGCAGAGTATAACCAGGAGGACAGTGAAGAGCTGTGCAATATGGTCCAAAGTGGATTGCTCGGAGGGACATTCATGACGCCACGAACAATACCACTTCAAGATGTTGTGGATGAAAGCCAGGGAGAGGGGTCCAGCAGCACAGAGAGCACACACCAAGAGGTAACTATACAAATATCTGTACTTATGATAACTGCAATGTCATCTAGTTTGTTGCGGTGATTTACATACAGTTTGTGGAGTGTGCATGTTCTCCTTGTATTATTGTGGGTTCTCTCCAAGTACTGCAGTTTCCTTTCACTTAAAGCCTTGCATGTATAGTGGATTGGTGGTCTGAGCATTATGACTTACAGGCCACTGCCCAGGGTGTATACGGCCTAAGGCCCAGCTGCCAGGATAGGCTCCAGACACCTTAAACCTCTAACAGAAAAGATTCACAGAAGAAAATTAATATCATAAAACTTATGCTTTATGTCCTTAGTGTGCAGAGCTGTTGGTCAGTCAAGAAAAACTGTACCTGGAAGAAGAAAGGAGCAGGATTTTAGCCAGAGTTGACGAAATGAAGCAGAAAGTGAATGAACTGGAGCAGCAGCTACAAGAGACCAAACATGAGGTCAGTGCACACCCATAACACAAGGCTGTACTTCTGTCTGTAGTGCAATAGTAATAATATTTATCTCTGTGTACTTGAGTATGTTTTTTTTGAGTATGGTTTTACATGAGTATTTGTTTGTTCAGGTGGAGATGGAGCAGGCCCTGCTGCAGGCCGAGAGGCAGGCGGAGCAGGAGCAGGTGGAGGCTGAACACAAGACCATCGCTCAGCTGCAGCTCCGACTCAGTCAGCTGGACACGGCCACACACAGAGACAGGGAGAAGGTAGGCCCTGTGAAAACACTGGTGATTTCACACTGTTTGTAAAGGCATGGACATTAGTCTTATAAAGACTCACCTGCTGCTGTGTTATTCTTTAGAGACACTATATGTTATATAGTGTGGGCCTTTTCTTAATTGTTCTGTTTATTTAATAGATCTTGGTCCAACACTCAAATCTTTTTCTCTACAGTCTTTGAAAAAAGTCAACATTGCAAATTATTCATGCTGTATATATATAATAGCTTTAACCTGTCCTGAATCTAACACAATGCTTCTTACCCTTCCTCTAACACAACCCATAACACAGTGGCTATTATAGATGATGCTAACTGTAGTATGGCTTTAAGGTTTTTGAGTTGTTGATTTTTTTTGTTGCCCCTGCCTTGCTGTGTGTTGAATGTGGACCTCGGTATGTGTGTGTTTCTGTTTTTAGGGGAGGGCTAGAGTGTCGGCCGAGCGGAAGGCCCTGGAAAAGCAGAGGAATGAGTACAATGAGCTGAAGAGGCAGTTTGATAAGTGCCCCTTGTCTCTAAAGGGACAAGTGCAGGAGCAGCTCAGCAGGGTCAGTGTTCTCACACAGCCCACTGGCTGGCAACAGTGAGTTATAAGATACACATAAAGAGTATGGACGCAAAGCACTGACTGTGTCTAAATCCTATAGAGCTGAAAAACATGCATTTAATGTATGTGTTTGTTATTTTTAGTTATTAAAATGGACTTTGGTTTGTCTCCTACATTGGTCTATAATCTGATAAAACTACTGTTTCTAATGTCAATAAATAACACTATTAACCATCCTGCTTTGAACGTGCATGTTTTTTGTACATGAAAAACAGGTGCATTGACCTTTATTTGTAATGTGTTGTTATGACAACACAAATATAATGTAATTTAATTGCATGTGTGTGGGGCAGAAGGCAGAGGCGCTTGAGGCTGGGACCAAACAGTTTGAGGAGCTGGAGTTCTGTCAGCTGGAGCAGGAGAGCAGCCTGGACGAGAGGAAGGACACTCAGAGCTCACAGCTTCTGCAGGAGAAGGCTGACCACTACTGCAGCATGGTCCACAGGAAGGTCCGTTCAGTAGAGTTAGAGGAAAACTATATGTACTCGATAAATAAATTACTTTATTATCCTGATTAATGCTTCTCAGGAGAAAGTGGCAGCTCTCGAGGCTCAGGTGAAGCAGCTGGGACTTCAGGCGGTTCAGGAGTGTGAGAGGATTTCAAGAGAAAGAACAGTGACTCTACATCTGCTGCAGAAGGAACAGGAGCGGCTGTGTGTTTTGGAAAGAAGTTATCAGTCGATATCAGGAGGGAAAGGCTTTCCAAAACCCAATGGCAACATGAAGGAGGTCAGTAAGGTTTTATATTCCTACGCCTTGGTCCTTGTGGAAAATCTGCTCTTGCGTTTTTTTCTTTTTGAACTAAGAACAACTTTTTAAACAGGACTTCCTTCACATCAGCGAGACAGATCTTGCTTTTCCGGACAGTGCTTCTCAAAGTTCCTCCTCTTGTAACCCCTCTCCTGAGCTCTGTCCTGATCCCTGTCCTGTTAGACTACAAGAGGTACATTTAGGCACATGCATGAGTGTGTGTTTGAGCAGTAACCAACTTTCTTTTCTTTGAATCAATCCGAAATACTGACAAAGCAGATGAAACTTTAAATCTTAGGTTATCTTGCCTTATATTTCTGCTCTCTGTGTGGAGTCTCTATGTCCTCCTTGTGTTACCATGAGTTCTCTATCTCTATCTACTGTACCTTCCTCCCTACGTGTAAAGATATGTATGTGTCATTGGTGCATGTATTGGTGACTAGATTTGAGGGAATCAGTGTGAGAATGAATGGCTATGAGTTTTTGTCTCTGTGTCAGCCCTGCAACTACTGACATCCAGCCATGGTGTAACTCTACCAATCTTCATTCATTCAACAGAAGATGAACGAATGATATACAGTATATTTGAATATCCACTTATTAACTAACACTAAGAGGTTGTCTTGTTGACCTAGTGGTGTGGGGTGCAGTTTTTCTACTCCCCAACTCAAAAAACTCAGTCCAGGTTTAACTGTTTGTTTTGGG
The DNA here is from genome assembly GCA_036025195.1 of Hypseleotris klunzingeri. Lineage (NCBI taxonomy): Eukaryota > Metazoa > Chordata > Actinopteri > Gobiiformes > Eleotridae > Hypseleotris > Hypseleotris klunzingeri. Next base: position 7,346 of record JAVQJW010102106.1, read on the forward strand.
TGTTGATGCAGGAATACCTGAAGCTTTCTGATGTCTTTAAGATGTACAGAGGTGCATCTGTACAAGCTCACTCCTCTCCTACTGCTACTCTCCACTGCTTGTCTCTGGCTGTGCCCTGTGAGGTACAAACTCTATCAGCAAAAGTATTCACATACCATCATATTTTCCAATTTGATTGCTTTATAACCTTTAAATTGTGGACACTAGTAGAAGAAAATCTGTAGTAGTGTATTAGTAGTAGTAAAAGTAATAGCAGTGGTAGTAGTAGTAATAATATTAATAGTAATAGAATAGTAGGGGTAGTAGTACTAGTAGAAATTAGTAAAAAGTAAATGGATAACACTGTCAAAATATATAGTATTAAATCCAATGGGCCTACTAGGCTTAATTTAGCATCTTCACGCTTGTTGGCCTGTTATTAAATTGGCATTCCTGGTTGCAAAGAAACAAAATAGGTACAATACTAACAGGTGATGAATACTTTTACAAACTATTCAGGCAAAATCACTGCATATTCTAAAGCATTTTCCTCTGTGCTTCATTGACTTGTTTCCTTTCCTCTCTCCTCGCCTGTGTGTGTCCTAACTACAGGAGTACATCACAGTGAGTCAGCTCAGTCAGATTTTTGGGCTGCAGAGACTCGAGCCCTGTCCCTCTTCTCTCTCATCATTCCAGCTCTCCTCTGAGTCCACTTTCACCTGTGTCCCTTCCTCTTTTCACTCTGTACAGGTTTGTTCTTCTGTCATGAACACTGGCTTCTTTATATATAAACACTACAGCTTCACATTGAGACATATTCACTGTGGTAATACCAGAAATGGGTGGAATCATCCGAAATTGAACTTGAAGACAATTATGACTTAAAAATAGGTCTGAAAACCTTAACCATGATTAATCGAATAATGGTTAAATTATTGGAGTTAAAACATGCCATTTTACAGCTGACACAAAAATAGAAACATTTTGCATTTAAGAAGTCCATGAGTGGCATAGTTTAGCTTCATCTGGTTCAGATAAATTTTTTTATTTTATCCTATTTTAAATCCTACAGATTTATTGTCAAAATAATTGTTACTTGCAGCCCTAGCGATATCTGACTAACATACACAGGTAGGAGCAAAAACTCAAGTAGAAGTAAAAAGTATGCTATAATACATACTCCTAAAAAGAAAACTAACTAATCAAACAAATTACCACCCACCTCTGGATCACACATAGCTTAGTTTTGCTGATGCTTCACCTCTGTCTTTGGCTGAATGCTTGTTGTCACTGCAGAGTCAGCCTGATTTGAGAAATGCACTGCCTCCTATAAACCTGGAGCGCTGGTACCAGGACATCATGGCCGCTGGTGCCACAGACCCTCAGAGCTGCCCTCCACCTCTGCCCGCCAAGTCTTTCTCTGCACGCAGACAGGCACAGGTAACTCCCTCCTGTAATGCCAAAAAAGAGGAACTTAGTGGGACAAGATGTGGTTTGTCAATTGAACTGGTAACTTTCTGATTCTTAGTAACACAAGTAGGCCCTCTAGAGGACAATACTGTAAAATCAACTAATCTGAAAAACCTTCAAGAATGAAAGAAGCCTCTCCATATAAAATAAAAAATAAAAATATGTTGATTTTTATTTTTGACGAATATATTTTTCTAAATAATTTTGTCAAAAATAAATATCTGCTCTTGTTGCAGTTGTTAAAATCCAAATCAGAGGGTGAAGTGGCCCAGGCTGCATCTCAGGTGAACAATGGTGGAGCTTCAAATGATAAAATGGGCAAGGTACGTGCAAAAATGTAAAAAAATATATTAAATAATAATAATAATATTCCACAGAATAATTTTATGTAACTAAGATGCTTTTGTATTTTGTAGGATTTCCAGTTAGCACTGAGAGACTTCCCAAATCCCTTAAACACAGAGTCCAGGAAACCCTTGGCACTTCAGACCAAAGGTACAGGTTCATTATTGTCATGTTTATTTCTGTCCATCACACATCAGTATTGTGTGTCATGTTTACGACACTCCAGAATGCAAAGTGGGATGCATCAACATTTTAGGCCAATATTAATACCATTATTTAAACAGTTTACCAATATCAGAATTTTATGTAGACAATTGACCATACACATTTTTATCTAAAGTAAAGGAAACCAGGAAACCTTAACAAAATAGCTTTAAAATGTTTAAACCTGGAAAATATGCTGTAGGCTGCACATAGTGTGGGAAGTAGAGAGAAATTCAAACATCACGACATAAACGTCAGTATTTTGTACTTTTGGTTTATATATATTTAAAAACTGTAGTGAATTTATCACAGTTTTTTACCACATAATGACATTGCCCACGTTGATATTGCATTCCTATGTTGAGCTGCTGTTTTTGTGCATCCTAGTATCATTTTTTTCAGAATAAATGACATGTCAAATTATTTACTTACTGTTAAATTTTTTTGTGTTCAATTAATCTAGTTAAATCCCATCTGTGAATTTTATTTTTTTTCATCAAGGGTTATCATTATATCGGTATTTCTCATCAGAAGAGGGCACTGTGAGTCTGTCTAAGTTTTAATGACATTGTTTTTGTCTAGACCCCTTCACTACAGTCCATCACTCTATCCTGCACCACCACACGCCCCCTAGTGTCAGCCAGGGGTACGACACCCTGAGCCTGGAGAGCTCCGACAGTCTGGAGACCAGTGTTTCCGCCTGTTCTCCGGAAAGGTGAGGAACCAGCCCCTGTTTCCATGGGAACACTTAAGTCTGCCCCGGATCCCTCGAGAGGGTCACCGCTTTGTTCCGGTGACAACGTGTGTTTTTGTTTTTTTTACATGTTTTGTTTCCAGAGGTGGAAAATACAGTAACAGGCTACAATCACTTTAGTGACTTTTTTGAATAACTTGGACTTCTAAGATGAGTTTGATGCATTATATAATTTTGAAATAGCAATACTACTACTTGAGTATAATTTTGGGCGACTCCACCCACTTTTGTGAAAATGTTGTGGAAAAAAATATATGCATTGTGTCCAGATTTATAACCTTCCTAAGGAGGTAATGTAATTGTCTGTTTGTTAGCCTGCAAGCAACTTAACCCAAAAACTACTGAACGGATTTGGATGAAATTTTCAGAGGTCAGAAATGACACAGGGAAAAGATTATTAGACTTTTGGGGTGAACTAGATTACCGTCTGAATCCTGGATTTAAAAACATAATAATCTTAGCAAGTTTACTCAGAAAATACTGAAGGTCAGAAATTGCACAAAGACCAGTTGATTAAATTTTGGGAGTGATCCCTGGAAATAAGCTGCCTTGGTGGAGATCTGCGCTCACTACTAGTTTATTGTTTAGAAATACATCAATGTCCACATTATTTAAGATTATCATTACATCATTTTTATCATTACATGATTTTTACATGAGATTTTTACCTTACTTGATTGATTATTTGGATGATTGCTTTCACCTTGATTCATATTATTTTTAACAATACTTTCACTTAAGTACATATTTTGGCGACTCTTCCCACCTCTGTTTGTTTTTCAGATGCTCACGTTTACCTGGTACACAAGCTGTTGCCATGCCAACCTTTGTAACTTTCCCGTCTGTGAAGTTGGACGATCAAAGACTCTGTTTGTGTGATTTTTCCGTTGTCACTGTTGTCACTGTTGCCGTTTTTCTTTGTGTGTGTTTTATTGTGACAGTGGGATCGAGGCCCAGAGGATCGAGGAGATGGAGAAGATGTTAAAGGAGGCGCAGCAGGAGAAAGCCCGGCTCATTGAAAACAGAGTGAGTTTATCAACATCAGAAAGTATTATATTTGTATTATTTAATATTTTGGTGCTCTAGTGCTGGTGGTGGTGACTAGAGGTGTATGACTTTTAGCACAATATTTTACTAGTGACACTTTCTAAGTGATCTAAAAAATTGTTTCTTACTAGACCCAGGCTGTCGTAAACGACAGCAAATGTATATTGGCGAAACGCCCCATGCGTCTGCGTCAACTGCTATAAGACCGCTGGCCTTCTTGATCGGAGAAGGTGGTGGAAGCGTGGCTGCCATTCTGCGCCTACGGCCCATTCTGACCACCACAATCATACAGGCATACTAATACACTCATTCATAGGCAAGGTGGGTTAAGTGTCTTGCCCAGGGGCACAACAACAGTATACACTTGGGGGGATTCGAACCGGCAACCCTCCGATTGCAGGTTGAACCCTTACCCACTGTGCCACTGCCGCCTCAATTTGTCTGGATGTTTGTGAAGGATTTCCCTAAAACTAAATTCTTCAGTCAGTCCCTAGGTGGCGCTGTTGAGGATACTGGCATCATATTGTTTGGGTGTGTTCGGTGGAGGGTGATTCATTGTTTCTGGTTTGACCCTAATCGGGCAAAGTATGTGCAAGTTAGAGGCTGTCAAATGTACGTGACTCGCCAGATTCAATCAAAAATGTCCGACTTCCTGTTTGTCGTAGGGCGGGGCCATAATAATATTTAATGTTCAGCACGATGTGGAGAATCACTGTACCAAGTTTCATTGATCTGTGATAAAGTAAGTGTGTCTAGAGTCCCATAGGGATCAACAACATGGTGGCACTATAGAGGCATTTTATATTCGACCGTGATAACTCAAAAACGAATTGCGCGATCACTTTCAAACTTTGCAGATACTTAGACCCTACAAGGACGCCGAACTGTATGTAAATGGCTGACTTCCTGTTTATTGTAGGGCGGGGCCATAATAATATTTTATGTTCAGCACGATGTGGAGAATCACTGTACCAAGTTTCATTGATCTGTGATAAAGTAAGTGTGTCCAGAGTCCCATAGGGATCAACAACATGGTGGCGCAATAGAGGCATTTTATATTCGACCGTGAAAATTTGCATATGTCCATTAAATAGACCCTTACCCGGGTCACTGTGCCAAATTTCATGAGATCTGGTTAACATTCACTAGGAGTAATGGCTCCAATAAAATGCTCAAAATCATTAATTTGTTAATTAATCAATTATCATTAATCGAAGAAGTACCAAACTCAGTGTAGTTCTGCGTCTTCATCATATGTAACTCTCCAGCAAGTTAGAAGAAGATAGGGCAAAAACTTCCTGAGTTATTGCATTTACAAATTTAATCCTTAATTAATTAATTACCTAATTACGATTCTCGCGTTTCGCCGATATAATTATTCATTCACTCCACAGTCACTGGTAGTGGTAAGCTACTTGTGTAGCCACAGCTGCCCTGGGACACACTGACAGAGCCGTGGATGCTACTGTGGGTCAGCAGCCTCTCCGACCACAACCAAACACCAATCACACAAACACATTCATTCATAGGAAATGTGGGTTGAGTGTCTTGCCCAAGGACACAATGACATGCTTACAGACTGCAGGACCATTTCAATTTTCAGAGCAGACAACAGTAGACCAGTTTTTTAAACAGCAATCTAATGCAATCTAAAGTGGAAAGACTTCTAGGAAGTGGCCACTCAAGCTCATATTGCCTTTCAAATGCATTGAGAATTGTGCTTGAACACGCATCATTCAAATTTCTGGACTTTAGTTGGCGCAACTCTTCTAATCTCAACAGCTCTAATTCACAGTACTTATTTTTTAATTTTAAAGAATTAAAAATCAAATATAGATCTCTATTAGGCTATATTTTCACACATCCTGACTTGTGTACATATTTCCTGATTTGTGTGAGACTGTGAAAGAGGGTCGTGAAGGAGACAAATTAGGAAAGGGGAGTATCGTTCAAAAATTGTTTTTAAACACATCACTTTTACAGTCACAAAATGAGGTAGTGCAGCTTTAACAGTACTGTGTGTGTTCTCCTCAGTATCTCCTCTGCAGGGGACACAGAACTACATAAACCACGGCATAGACAAAAGGCCTGCTCCTGGCACTCAGCCTGGATGAATAGTATGCTGTTAAATCAAATGCCATTGGTATGGATAGTTATGCATCGATCTAATTATCTTCATGTCTGGTCCCCGCCCTGTACCCCTCTGTACACCAACGACTAACCCCTCCCACTGCTTTCTCCACATCCAGCCATCCAGCGCTCTGGCTGCATCATGGTCTAGCGTCACCATAGCAACAGCTGACGTGGAAAGTAACTGCCCAAAAAAAAGTTTAGTGTATGAGCTCTCCACACAGGCTCCAGCAGAGACCCTCCCTCCAGTTCTGTCTGAAGCAACACAGTGCGATGACCTCATCCTTCTCCACCTATCTCCTCCTTTACCATGAATAACATCCTACTCCTTCAAGCTCCTATAATCGGCTTTTTTGCACATCTATTTTGGATACATTTAGCTTACCATTTTGCATTTTACAACATTAAACACACAATATTGCTTTAATATTGTATACTGTTTATCTAATACTGTTTTCTGGAGCTCCCACTTGGACTCAATGAGAAACTGATTAGACACCTGTCTCATCTGTCCGTGTTTTAGGACAGGAAAAAAACATTTGTGGCGCTTTTTTGGGGGTTTCCAAAAAATGTATGTATTTTTTAAATGTCGGAATATAATTAAAACCTTGACACCCTCCCTCACAGCTAAACTCACATCTTCTCCAATGACATATGTTGATAAATTGTGGTGGCAACATTCCTTCTCCTGCTGCATTTGTTGACAGTGCAGGAGCACAAATGTAAGACATCACTTATAGGCTTTCAGCTCTTGGTGAGGACTATAGCTCAACAAAATGAATTAATCAAACATGCCTGAATGAAACAAAACACAACTTTGGGGATGTGTTTTAGGTAGACACAACGTGAAAGCCCCAAAAAGTCAATTTTGCGGAATTGAGAGCTTTCAATCAGGGGCGACAGTGGAGTAGAGGATAAGCGTTCGACCTGCAACTGGTGGGTCGCCGGTTCAAATCGCCGCCCAAGTGCATATTGTCATTGTGTTCCTGGGCAAGACACTTAACCTGCATTGCCTATGAATGTGGTTGTGTGAATGATGGTGGTCGGAGGGGCCATAGGCGCAAACCGGCAGCCATGTCTTGTTACAAAATTAATATCGTGGATATTTACCGACGCTATGTTGTTATGTGATCGCCGCCGTTGATGCACAGTGCTCTGGGCTAGGGACTATATGCACAGTGATCTGGGCTAGGGACTATTTAATGGACATATGCAAATTATCACGGTCGAATAAAGAATGCCTCTATAGCGCCCCCATGTTTATGACTCCTATGGGACTCTTAATACACTTACTTTGTCGGAGAGCTATGAAACTTGGTACAGTGATTCCCCACATCGTGCTGAACATAAAATATTATTATGGCCCCGCCCTATGACAAACAGGAAGTCGGCCATTTTGGATTGAAATTGGGAAGTCAGGTATATTTGACCACCTCTAACTTGCACATACTTTGTCCGATTTGAATCAAACTTGAAACATCACATTAGCCAACGTCTCTGACCGCAACTGACCAATAAGATGGCAGTTACCTCAATAGCGCCACCTGGACGGACTGAATGAAAAATGTCATTTTAGAGAAATTTACAAAACTTGGCAAAAGCATTCTTCACACACATCCTGACAAATCACAAAAGTCAAATAGACCCTGCCCATATTTGTCATGGTTTGGGGGCGGGGCCTCTTAATTGCTCGTTAACAATATAAAAACCCTTAGACATCACAGATTAAAGTTGCAGTTAGTGCCAAAACAGGGGAAATTAGCTGTCCTGGCGTCGGTATGCACTCTCCGAGTGCTTTCTTGTTCTGTGTTGTTATGGAGCTCTTGTTTTGATTTAGGGCAGAAGCTGTGTTCAGCCGCTGTGATTGTGGACACTGTTGCCCTTCACGACCCACAGCAGCTGAGAGAGCTCAGCCGGGCCTGGTATGCCGGGAACCAGCTGGCTCAGCCTCTAGGTGAGGGGTAAATCGTTGCATTATTTTACATTATACAAATAGATTTTATATTAACTGTAACTTGTGTCATGTACAGATTCAGTCAACTCTTACTTTGGAAGCTCAATGGCTTTCTACTTCAGCTTCCTTGATTTCTACACATGGTCACTGCTGCCACCAGCCGTACTGGGCTTGACCATCACTTACTTCTCAGGTTTGACATTTCAGACTAAATTTCTGCAAATGTTCTTCCCCAATAATGCCATAAGTGCTCAAGCAGATAGTAAGGGTGTGCCATTTGTTTGTTTAGCAACATTTTAAAAATACCCACAGTTTACAAAGCCTTGATAGAAATCTCTTTGTGTGTCCAGGGGAGGTCCATAAGGAGATGGTGGAGTCTGTCTCTGGCTCTCAGGTCTTGTCTGATGAAGCAGACTCAGGTTTAGGGGTGAGTGGTCACATGATCCAGGCGGTCTTCAGTATGTTGTGGTCTACGGTGGTGATGGAGCTGTGGAAGCGTCGTAGTGCCTCTCTCTCGTACCGATGGGGCACGCTGAACCTCGCCGAGCGCTTTGCTGAACCCCGACCCGGTTTCCACGGCACCCTCGGAGTCAACCCTGTGACGGGGCGAGTGGAGCCGCTGTTTCCTGAATGGCAACGGGAACTCCGCATGTTGCTGGTGTCTGTGCCAGTGGTCGGGCTGTTTCTAGGTAACATTTCAATAAATTATTATACTTATGAGTTGCTGTGTATTAGGATTTGGAGACATGACCAAAAATGAGAAATTACAATTTTAATGTTGAAAAACTGTCAAAATAGAACAGAACATACATCCAATTATATTAATATATAATATATATAATATATTATATAATATTCACAAATGTTCTAAAGGTTGTTTTTTATAATATTATATATATATGCTTTAATGCTGGTAGATTTTCATTTTGGCTGGTTATAATTTTACTCTTATAGACAGTTTGGCCACTGATTTTTTGCATTCATATTGCCATGTTAGAGTGCACTCTTTTTAGTGATTTTGTTTTTGTATTTGGAAGCGGAAATTCAAAGACATTATTCAAAGAAAACATGAATAACAATAAAACCTAAAAGATGTTCTGTTTTGTTTGTATGTTCAGGTCTGGTGGTCATGGGTATGATGGTGTTTTATTGGGGCGAGGCGCAGGTGAAGAGGATCCACAATGACTGGGATTCTGTATTGACTCAAACGCTGCTCTTCCTGCCCTCTGTGCTTCACATTCTATACACTAATGTACTAGCCACTGTTTACAGGACTGTGGCCCAGAATTTAACTGAATATGGTGAGTACAGCCAAAAACAAGAAACAATGCTTGACAATTAAACCTACTAAACCTTTTCATCTTTTCAGAGAACCACAGAGAAGAGTCAGCCTTTGACAATCACCTCACCGGAAAAGTTTTAGTGGTTGGTTTTTCCATCCCTATTAATTATTTTGAGTTCTTACATGCTCGTACCAGACACTGTTTTAACTGTTTCTTTGTTGTGTTTCTTCCTGCAGTTCACCTTCTTCAATTACTTTGCAGTGCTCTTCCATATTGCCTTTTTTAAACAAGATGTGCCTTTGCTCCGTAAGGTAACCTCTCCTCATCTGCCCTTTAAATAGCTTCACAATAAGCATGGTAGTATTGATAATTAATAGTCTGCGTACATCTTTCTGTGTATGTTTCCCCACTATAGCGTTTAGCCTCTTTGCTAATAGTGAGCCAGCTGATAAACCAGGTGACAGAGGTGGTCATACCCTTCCTGGTGGATCGTTTTATCAGTGCTCCGAACAGATCAGAACATGAAGACGACCCTCAAGAAGACAAATTCAGGAACCAAGGCACTCTACCTGTATTCCCTGTGAGTATCTGTAAAGCAAAGACGAATAAAACTATTACTTATTTATTACTTTTGTCACAAGCCAGTTATGTCTAAAATGTTTTATAGCTTACCATTTATTTGGTATTATTGCTAAAAACATATTGCAGATTTGATTATTAAGACTATTCTCTAACTTTTTACAACACAAAAATAAAACCCCCTATTAGCCAGTATTTAAAATTATTGAGCATGGTAGTTGAAAATGACCATTGTCTGTGCCTTCAGTCGCTAATTGCTCGTTCTGTTGTTGCATTGCAGGGCCTGTTTGCAGAGTACATAGAGCTCCTGGTGCAGTTTGGGTATTTGAGTCTTTTTTCCTGTGTGTTTCCTTTGACCGCGGTGCTGCTGCTCATCAATAACCTCACAGAGATACGATCAGATGCTTATAAAGTTTGCAAACTCTTCCGCAAACCTTTCTCTCCTCCTGTGGCCGACATGGGCGTGTGGCAGGTCAGCAGAAAGTACAAGAGAAACACACACATTCACATGTTACTTATTATCGATACAATATAATGCTTGTGTTTCAGATAGCCTTTGAGATCCTCAGTTTTGTGTCCGTTGTGTCAAACTGCTGGTTGCTGATGCTGTCGCCACGGTTACAAGCGGAGTGTCACCATGGCGACTTGAGCTGCACAAATGTCCTGCTGCTGGCCGTCGCAATGGAGGTACTTAACAATGGGACATGATCATACTGACAAATTGACACAGTATAAGCTAATCTATCAATATTGTGTTTTTTTATGATTTTTTGATTTACAAAATTTTAATGTTTGTAGCATGTGCTGATTCTTGTCAAAGTGTTGCTGGCCGTTCTGATCCCAGACGAGCCAGACTGGATCAAGAAGAAGAGACTTCAAATAGAGTTTAAATCGATGCAGGCCCTGAGATCGCAGGTCAGCACACACTTTACTATGCAGTATTTCCAGTTTTCTGCTTCAGTTGGTTGAAATCTCTTTTCTCCACACAGAAGCCGGTCCCGGGACAGTCCTGAGAGTGTTTTAGAGGTGGTGCTTTTTGTGTTCCTGTACCATCCCTAGTGTTGCAAACTGCTGTGCCTTCAAATACTCTAAAGTGCTGACCTCTTCTTGAGTGTACATGAGTGCTTGCAATCCATATGCTTGAAACTTTATACTTTTTGAGCATTGGGGATTTAGACCTATATAATGAAACATGCACCTTTACTGACAATAGCTGGAAAAGCTTGACAATTGACACCAAATATGCTTGAAACACACAATTTAATGGATAATTAGATTGAACATAATTCCTATATCAGCTGGAGTTTTATGAGTGACAGGCCAAATTTATATATTTAAATTTCACTGCCATCTAGTGGTAAGATACAGAATTGCAGGTCAAATTGCAGAGCCATACATTGTTTTATATTTAAGTTATTATTTTTGGTTACATT
>JAVQJW010102262.1:0-10716 GCA_036025195.1 Hypseleotris klunzingeri
TGGATCTGTTTTGTAGAAAAAAGCCAAAATCAGCAAATGCATTAGCTTTTGTCAATGCTACTTCTATGGGAAAATGGTAACTGGATATATACCACATTAGTCACTGCTTAATGTGCATGTTGTCATTGAAATTGAGATATTTATTGTTTTGTTTTTTTCAGTTGTCACAGTTGTGATATGTCCCCTCTAATAACTACCATTGGCACATCAAAGAGTACCCTTTTACAAAAAACTGCCCATAAATTGAAATTCATTCCAGGACAGAAACTATATCTCTTTGTAAGTTACACTTGGATAAAGACAGTTCCTGATAGTGGGCAGCTATAGAGCCTGACAGTAAAACAAACAATCCGGGTGCCTGGTCAATAGGCCTTCCTGTAAGCTTGTTGCTCGTAGGTCTTCTCGAGTATCAGGAGAAGCATTATTGATGTGCTGTTACAAAATGTTACTGTACATGACACCTGATAGAGACCATTTCTTCTCAACTCTGGAGTTTAGGCTTTTTAAAGTGAAATCTATGGCCTGCTTGGTGGCGTCAGGAGCCAAGGGGAGTGTTTCTTGGATGTAGAGCTTTAAATAGGGCTGATAACAGAAAGTTGTGCTGTCCTGTAAATTGGCAAGTTGCTAAAAATATTTCTTCTTATCAAATCACAGATAATCAACTCAACTACAACTCAACTCAATTTCCGAAAATGACTCAAATCCTAAAATTGATATTTCTGCTTGTAGATCACAAAGAGCAATGTTTTGTCCCTCATTATATGGACTAAACGCAATACAGAGAGTAGAATTAGCACTAATTTATTTAAATCACCCTCTTCACTAGTAACACAGAAATACGTGCAGATACTCCATTTTTTTGTAATTGTACTAAATAAACTTGAATACAGATCTTTGGGCCACGGTTTAGCTCAGACAATAGACCATATACAGAGCCTAAAATGCCCGCCACAACATTGTGAGTTTAAATATGCCTCATGACAGTTTGGCCAAAAGTTGTCTCCCAATCTTCTCCCTGATTTTCTGTCACACAACTATCCTGTCAAATAAATCCAAAATGGCAAACAAAGAAAGAACAAAAGAAATAAAACAAATACACAATCTTTGAAAAAAAATCCAACTTCCAAGCCTTTCTTTCTGCAATTTACTCCCTTCTGCTGAACTGCTGAGCACAACACTTCAGCCATCAGCGAATTAATTCTCGAGGTCTTTTAACTAAGAGGCAAGGGCAAAGAGTTAAACCCCAAAAAGGGGGCAAAAGGGTCTGGGGGCTTGAATGCGGTCATCCCTGCATAACCCAGGGCCGTCGAACCCCCCCCCCCCCCCCCCCCCAAACCTCTAGCGCTCCATGTCCCACTCGGTTTGAGGAACCACAGCGGCGTAAGAGCCTCATTTAGGGAGCACAGAAAAAGAAAGAAAGGCAAGGAAATCTCTTTCTCAGGAAGATTAGTGGCTGTCCCTTTGGAGTAGGCCTTTCGGACAAGGGGGTGGGTGGAGATTTTTTTTTTTTACTATTTTTCTGCAGGACATTTTTCTCTGCCAGGGAGGGGGCATAACCCGCTCCGAGCACCCTCAAGAGAAAGGACCTTGTGGCCGTTTTTTGCGAAGATCTTTGTGGAGAGCCTTCTATGACCGAGCCGCGACTAGGCATGATTAACACACTCTTTCTTATCTAGAATCCGTGGCTCGCAACAAGAGTAATTACACTCGACTTTTCCTCCTCATCCATCTCGGGTGACCACTCCGAGTCGCTCAAACCGGCAGAAGACTCGAAGTAGTGTTGATTTAGAGCCTAATGCTAGTTCTTTACCTTAAGCGCAACGCAAGCATGGCAAGTGTTGACAAAAGGTGAGGGGGATTTCTTGCGGTACCTCTTTAAGATAAATCAAAGAGAGACATAAATATCCGTGGACAATGCTTTTTTTTAATGCTCAAAAACATCAGTCTCTGTCGCTGAAGTTCACAAACCGCGGACCAAAAGAAAGATGGATCCTAATCAAGAGCAAGTCTGTCTGCTCCACTGGCCTAGTACGGTCAACACCCAAATGAGCGATGATGGAAAAAATCCCCTTCAAACTTTTTCTTTTGAATATAATAAGGGTCCATAAAATAACAAGATGGCAGGTTTTGGAAAAGAGTCGCTTGTTGACAGTTGAATTTACATGTAGGGTGCGAAGCAGGTACGGGCATCAATCACTGGTATTCCTTTGAAACAGTGAGATGTTTTACAATGCGAAAGGGGGAAGCGGGCACCTAATCTCGACACATGTTACGCCGACATGGTAAAGCGCACGAGGCGAACGCTAGACTCGTAAATCCTCGGTCTGGGAGTCGGGTTGCAAAAGGGCACGGAGCTGGTGGAAGCACGCCTTTTTTTGCTACGAGACAGATGCAGGCTGTCAGACGAAACACCAGCGCCCATTTAAAACCATTAACAAGGCCCTGAGAATCCTATCACATGACCAGGGGGGAACCGACCATTTGCAAACCAGCATCCCCCCGTCGCACTATCCTCTTACTCGCAGGCAAAGAGTTCAAAAGGCATGTGTTTTTGAAAGCAACGTGAGGGCTTGTGTAAAAAAAAAAAGTTATGGGATCCGTAGCCAGCTGACACTTAGGATTAGGGTGGACAAGATGTTCTCAGGATGTTTCTGCTAAAGTTACACCGTTGTCTAACATGTATCTCAAGGATTTACTCTTTTTATGTGCCATCCTGTTTAACGTGTGAAAGTGAACACAACCACCTAAAAATCTATGTAATTGTAGGACAATAATAAGCAAAAAAAGTAAACACTTGTGAAAAAAGTTATGGGGTCTGTAGCCAGCGGACATATTAGATTGGGTTGCAGTTGTTTTGAGGATGTTTCTGCTTAAGTTAGACTATTGTACTTTGTGGGTTCTACTTCCAAAGTTTAAAGACTTGAAGTGGCCTTCGCTAAACTTGCCAAGAAACTTTCCAAAACAAATACTTCCAAGATTTATTCAGGGACGCCCTATATTTGTGCATATTAATGTGCACTAGTCAAAGAAGGAATAATCTAAGAGAAAAACAAAGACAATTTTTAAATTTAATGCAGTACTTATGTCCTACTTCAGAGTCCCTTGGGTGAAATAGTGATCTTTGCAATGGCAGGCCACCAAGCCCTTCATAAAAGTCTAATGCCACTTGACTGTGTTCCTACAGTGGACCCTCAAGAAGATGCCAGGGAGTCTTCCTGAGGGGCCGTGGTGTCCACCAGCCTGCGTTAGTAATTCATAACCTCGTTATAAGGAGTTTTCATCACACATTCACTTACAAAAACATGAGCTCTCATCTTTTAATTACAAGGCCTTTATGGAGTGCTCTCACCCAGCACCCACAGAGCTCTCTCACAGTGGTACAAGGTTATGAAAATGAAACCCCACAGCTAACGTGACACACAATGGTCAGAAGTGTGTAAATGGATTAATTATTCAGATGGTGGCAAGTGCAATATTTTTCTTGGTTTCTGGTTTTGAAAAACTTGTGGACTCTTTGTGGTGCTGCCAGCCAGGGCAAACACAAATGTCCTACTTTCTCACCCCGCATCCCTAAACAATTAATGGCTCTTCTTGTGGCAGGCCACCAAGCCCATCATTAAGCACAAGCACTGCTAACGCCACAATGTCAGATGACATCTTGTTAGCATTTCAAAAGAGCGGCCCCCCTCCCAGCCTTTATCCGCAGCCTCTGATACACCGTGTCATACACTGCTTTGCCAGCCTTTTTGAGTAATTCATGAAATTTACACTCGGGAGGTGAGAACAAGGTCTTTCGACCTCATTACAGCATTTTTTCATCACCCATTCTCTGACATCTATGAAACACGCAGCCCCCATCTCAGGGCCTAACTCTTTTTATGTGCCACCCAGCTTCTTATGTGTGGAGCAATTCAGTGAACTGCCGGGTACACAGTCAACAGTATTAGCTAGTAATAATAAGTCTGAAATACTTTCTTATGGACAGAGTAGGACTAAAGCAACTTTCCCTCAACAAAAAGCTGAACTATATACGTTTTTAACATATAAAACACATAAATAACACACATGGAACTGTCCATACGTTGTATGAATATCTAATTGATATGAGTGGTTAAAATGTCTAACAGGATGACAAACCTCTAAATGTGATATGGTGTAGTACATCTGAGGTCCAGTTAAAAATGAATAAGCTTTCCTTTTGTCTGACATAACAAAAATGAAAAAAGTGCAAACATGCTTACCTCTGGTTAGTGTGGTCGGTGATGGTTTCTTTGGGAGTTCAGAGAAGCTGCTTCCATCCAAACTTGAAGTCTTACACTCCTTCTTCTCCGTGGCTGTTGGAACCGTAGTCTCCATAGTGGCCAACAAAACTCTGGTGTAGCCTACAAAAGAAAAACTGTTATCACACTTTGCCATTTTAAATGCTAATGTTGAGCTAGGTGCTAAATCATTTAAGGTGTTCTTACTAATGGCCTTTCAAGCCAAATGTTGAATGTTTACTCAAATCTTTATTTTTTTTTGGCTTATTTCTTGCATCCACCTCAAGTGCTAGTATGCCTTTGTGCAAAGCATTTTTCCACTGCACCGTATGAAACAAAATTCTAAATTTCAACCAAGACATTTTTAGTTACTTGAGAAATTAATTATCAGTTTTTTTCTTTCTCAAAGTCTAAGGTCAAGCACAAACCCACACAGACTGCAATGCGTCCACAGTAAGGCCTCTATTCCAATTGTAAATATGTGTGGCCTTTAGCTTTTAGCCGCGTGCCCTGTGTCAATACTTCCTCGCCTCAGTGTGAATGGCTCCATGGCCTGGCAACATGCCACTTGTTTAACTTGGTGAGACCTACAAGATCATCCTCGGCCTAGAGCAAACACGCCTGAGCAAGAAAAGCCATTCCACAGTCTCTGGTGAATAGTGCTCATCACACTTTAGCTGCTTTCAGAAGCTGGTGAGAAACTATTTGTGATGGATTGACATAGATTTGTAAATTTGTCAGTTTGGTCAGAAACATGAAACTTCAATCATTAGGATAAGATCAGAAGCTTTTATTGTCATTTTATAAAAGTTCTTATCTTATCTTAATGATGTTCATTAACAGTTAATATGTAGAAAATGGAATTGTGCAGGCACTATTTACTATTTTAATATTGACTTTAGTTGTTGGCATGTAGGGCATTAGTTTGGTGGTTAATTATGATCCCAATACATGCCAAAAGAGATGACTTACAAAGGGAAATGCTCTCACACTAGGCCAATAACAACTGTGTGTTTCAGCTAGCATGTAAAAACATAGACTTGACTCAAATACTGCAAGTTCTACAGTTACATTTTAAATCAAATTCTACTGTCCAGACATAAAATCATCAAGAACTTTCTATTGTTAAGGCTTTAAATTTAATACCCATTGATAAAGCTTCACAATATTTTCATTGGCTATGAGACAAGGTAGCTGGTCAAAGCAGTGACTATTTTTACCAATCCAAAAAGTTTTCAGCTGAACAATAAAAAAGACTACCAGCATTCCATTTTACTGTATAAAAAAGACCTATATAAGACCTGTATAAAATTGGACCTAACAGAATGTTTTCATGATTTTTAAAGATGCGTTGTCAAAAGATTGCAGGTGCATCAACATCATGACATACAGCTCTCCAAAACACATTCTTGCTTTGAGGAAACCTAATAAACAATTTCAGTGTGAGCTGCCAGACACCTGTTGGCATCCTACTAAAAGCCAATAATTACAACTTTACACAAATGGTCATCAGTCCAGACCATTGTAAAACCTTATTAATGACTTGGACAGAGCACAAGAAAAACAAGCATCACAAAACTGAAGTTAAGAAAACATTTGTGGTTCTTTGGCCACAAGAAGTAACAGAGAAGTTTACCTAAAAATAATAATAATGGGTTAAAATATGGAACAGTTGGGCCGCTGTTTAGCTCAGTAGGTAGAGCGTGCGGCCCATATGCAAAGCCATCAGAGCTTTCCCCGGCGTTGTGAGTTCGAATGCGGCTCGCGACAGTTTGCCGGATGTCACTCCCCACTCTTCTCCCTGATAACCTACTGTCCTATCAAATAAAGCCATGAAAATATCTTTAAAATATTGAATAGTTGAAGATGGATGAGTAAGTGTCCAAAATTGTTCATTGATCTGGTATCTTCTCACTAAATGTGTGAAGTGCTGTTTGGTTTCACGTGGCTATCCAACATGTCTCCTATCACCATGCAATGGCCGTACAAGCAGCCATGTCTGTGACCGTTTGGAGGTGCCAGTCGCCTGTCACCCGGCCAATGTAAGCCGATTAGAGGTGGGCGACTAACAGGTTTAGGCTGCAGCTGTCTCCCTTTTTTTCCCCGGTGCCAAAAGTCCCGGAGGTAGCCAGCTCTAGCCATCTTGTCTTGGGACTATTCAGGCAGTGACATCACCTTATAGTGGTAGAATCTAATGTCCTCTTTCATGGCCTTTATCGAGCCGCGAAGTTGGCCAGCCTCTTTTTAGTCGTGGACCTTCTTGGCTCAGATAAGATGTGCCAGAGAAAGAGTGAACAAGTGAGCCCCTTTCAAGCAGCCTGTCCCTTAAAACTAACAAGGAATCCTCCTCCAAACATCGGCGTCTGTGAACATCTGGCACGGCATTAATAGCTGTTTCCGTGCTTTTACAGCATGCCAGCTCTTTGCTTTCCAATTTGCCTCTGAAGCTTGGGCCAATATTTGGATGGAGAGGGGCTGGGGTGCGAGAGAACCTCCAAGGATCATTTAGTTAAGAAAATATTAAGCAACATGGCAGGTGCGAGTCACAGTTTAATTTAGTGTTGTGTAGTTGAACATGCTACTCGCAATTTTTTTTCCCATGTGGTCAGGAGTTTTATGTGTTGTCAGTGCATGCTTTTAGGACAACTTATAAAAGAGACTATTCATATAATTGGGTGAAATGAGCCTTACCCATTCACTAAAAAGTCCATGAATCCCTTCTCTTCATAGCAAGATATATATTCTTTCAATTTTTCCCTCACCAAAGCAAGCCACCAATCTCTATAGCATACAGTAATTTGCATATATATTTGGCTAGTATTTTATGCCTAATTCCCATCCTCAAGCAGCTATCTCCATTTATCTAGGCTTGGGACTTGGACAAAAAATGCACAAGCTTGTAACCTCTTGTTGCAGGATTTGTATTAGAAATAGGAACAGGAATCTATGTAATTAATCGCTTTCCCGGAAAACCAACCTGAATCAATAGAGACCAGGCACATTGATGACAAGTTAAAGCATTTGCACAAGTCCAATAATTAGCATTAAACGTTAGCAAAAACAGATAAGCTCCTAAAACTGAGCAATCAAAAGTAATATTTGCAAAAGCTGTACAATGCTATAATCTCACAAAGACAATACTTGCACCCAGATGGAATTTCCACATGGGTGAAAAAAGTAGGTTCATTAAGTTAATTCTACAGTTTAATGACTTCTTTAAAGACTTCGTGTTTAGCTAACCCTATGACCATATAAGATTCATAATGATAATATTAATTTAGCAGACTAAACAACAGATAGCCTATCTCAGAACTCAAGCTCATTTCTCCATAAGTGGCCCCAACTTCACCCTGCTCCCCCCACCCACTGTTTGCTCTAATTCTGCAGAGCTGTGACACGGTTCCCCCCTGCCCCGCGTCTCCCTACAGGCCGGACCCGCGTTGGCCCCGATGACAGGGGACCCCAGCTCTGATGGGCTGGTACAGGTGTCAGGAACCAAGCGGACAGATGGTAGGGGCCAAAGGCGAAATAACAACAAGGGTGAGCTTCTTTTCTCATCTTCTGGTTGGCCGGGCACACTGTACCAGCACGAACAGGATAAGACCCCCACCACCGCCGCCACCTCTCCATGCCCCTCTCTCCTGACGCCCCCCTCTGGTGCCATGTGACCACAGGCTGACTTCAGAGACAGACAGGATTATAGGCCTCTTACCACACGCACTACACATTAGTGGGTAATGGAAGATAACCAACTAGGGGTGGGTGATACGGCAATAAAAATGGAGTTGTGATATGAAGTTAGGAAGATTGAGATTGTTGAATCATGATCCAGGAGTGACAATTTAAAACTGGTAACAATATTACAAAAAATGAATCTGCATTATTGTCATTATATTTGAAATGTTGTTAATAACCTTTTAAATGCTTTTATGCCATTATATTTGAAATGTTGTTAATAACCTTTTAGAAGCTGAAGCTCTTTTGGTTATTGCCTATTACACATTTTGCCTTAACTTTCAAGGTTTACTACTGTACTAAGCTAACACTACTTTCCACTGAATTTATCTCTGGCATAGGAAATAGAGTTTAATAATTTGCTTATGCTAACTATTAGCTATTGTTGCTGTAGGGCAGATGCACAATACTGACATCACCCCCCAAACTGGTCTTCGTGATACAAAGCAATTGACCAAGAATGTGTTTTTATCTTTAACTAAAGTTTATATTAGAGATGTGGAACAGATTCGACCATCTCCTGCTGCGTTGGCTAAGAGGCTGTTTTGTGAATGAAAAAGGCTAGCAGTTGTCACGAACATGCTAGTTTTTCAAATGATTTATTCCACCTTTTCTGCCTTGTGTCTTTGCGCTAACCATAACCTTAACCCCATGTTTTATTGCCAGGCTGTTTTGTCCTTGACGCTTCCTGCCACAAAACTGCTTTTCAAATCTGCCTTGTACTCGATATATTTAACACATTCTTCAGGGCTATTTTAAATACTAGCTTAAACCACAACAAGACAACAAGAAACAAGTCTGGGATGAAATATTAACTTGCTGTATTCAACCATGAGGAGTTAATTTGCCAAACAACATGGTACTTTTGGTTTGTCTTCACCGTGTAGCCATAACCCTGATGGATCACCCAGACATGCCACTTTACCACAAAAGGCACAGGAAAATGTCTGAGGTAATGTGGATAGACACAGTGATGTTTCATATTGCCAATGTCAGATTTAAAACTGTTAATTCACTTGTCTACAATATTGCTGAAGTAAATTTTGTGTTTAGTATATAATTAAACTAAAATTTATCTGCATTTATATGTCATGACAACAATTTGATACATTAATAAGTAGGTCAGTACCTAATGAGCATAACAACTTCTACTGCACCATTGTTTTGAAACAATCTGGAATTTCCTTGCTAACCCTTTTACTAGGGACGCCAATCCAGGCCCAGAAGTTGGATGGGTGTATAAGAGGCAAATACTGGAGTCTATATAATTTATGATACTTTATCCTAATTATGAGTAGATAAATAATAATAATTCTCATAATACAAAGTAATTAAAGAAATGTCTATGGATATCAAGTACTGATTGATCCATAATCCCAAAACGGTACAGGAATTGGGACTAAACTGGATTGGTGCATCTCAATTTTCAACCATTATAAAGCTATCAAAAGAGGTGGTAAGATTTAACAAATATAATTAAGTAAATTTAGTATTATTTGGGTTATTCAAGTTATGCCTGTTAACTTAATTGGTCTGTCCACTGAACTAGTAGATACTCACATGAATTACAAAGACAAGCAACAGGAAGTAACATGTAAACAAGTACGCATGGAAAAATAGAAAACCACTGTAGCAATAACTTCTTAAAGATATTTTTTGATCAACATCTGGCAAATCGTCATGAGCCGGATTCGAACTCACGACACCGGGGCAAACTCTGATGACTTGTATATGGGCCGCACGCTCTACCTACTGAGCTAAACAGCGGCCCCACTGTAACAATAACAATATCAAACCAATGATTAGAGGCCAACATTGACTGGTTTGACTCAACTTCATACACCACTAACAACTATCTCTCCTCGCTATACTCTCATCTCCAAACATCCCCTATCTATCTTGTTCATTTACCTTCTGCCCCCAGACTTTTGTTTTCCGTGGGCCGCGTGTGTGTGTTTTTCTTAGCGCCTCGTTCAATTTCAAGTGTTCCTCTTCTTCCACTACCGCTCAACAGCTCCCCTTTCACCAGCGCTGTGAGGAATGCAAACACACATCAAAAGAGGCCCTGTTTTTTTTTTTGAAGATTTCCAGGCTTCGCTGCTCTGATTTCTCTTTCTTCCCTATCTTTCGGTCAGTGAGATCCGCATGCTGGTAGTGTCTCTTTTCCTGGCAGGCTAAGTGCATGGGTATCCCGCACTCTTAGGCCAAACGCCCCTATGCCACCTGCAGACCTCTCCGCTCAGATTTCAGACAGACACACTTATGCAGGTTAACACAACAGGCCCGCCAAAGTCAAAATAAGGTATACTTTTACATATTTGCGTGCCCTTATGACAGGCCATGATGTTGATGTGTTGTTTTTTAAGATCTAGGAGAGTTAATGCTTCAGCTTTGGGCACATTATCTAGGCTTAGAGGGTTAGTCTGAAAAGGGGTATATAGGAGAAAGTGGTATGCAGTATTCCAAATATACAGATCATTTTGAAACTGGTCTTTGGTCTGTAAACTTAAACCTGTGAAGTTTTTGATTCAAAAGCATAACTCACAGTCCACAAAATAGAAAGCAGTGTAACTTTACTGATATCTCTATGAAGTAGCTATTTTATGCAAGTTAAATTACACAGCATCATTATTTGCCAGTACAGTACATGCGTGCATGAAAACTGGACATGTTTTAAATAAGGGCTGCCACTAAGGATTATTTTGTTAAACAAGTAATCTGC
>JAVQJW010102908.1:0-12595 GCA_036025195.1 Hypseleotris klunzingeri
TTTAGTCATTCTCACCCTGCTCAATGTAGTGGTCAGAGAAGGACCTATTGCTGCAGTAAAGTATTGAGTAAATAGTACTGGACATAAAGTTTTATTTTGCAGGTAATGGTCCTCTACTATTCCTCTATTATTCTCTCTATAGATTTCACATCAAAGACAAATCCCCCCAAACACTTCAAAACAGAAGCCCACATCCACAGTGGCAGGTACAAGCTCACATGCTGGGTGTGTGACATTTTCACTTCTTACAGGTCAGTAGGAAAGTTATTTTTAAATATCCACCGGGGGTCTTTGAAGCCAGAGAAACACAATAGGAGTTGCACTTCCTCTGCACATTAGGAAGGAGAGTATAACAGAAAGTGCATTGTGAAAGTTGTATACATTTGAATTGAATTGATTTTATTCTTACTCTTACTAAGTACTTTCCAACAGGTCCATATCCAGCATTGAAGTGTATGTATGTATTAATATGTGTAATCTGATGACTACTATTGAGACCATTCATAATATTTTAGACAAATCTTGGCAAAATCAATGTCTAAAAGTCTAAGTTATATCATATTTTAGGTTAATTCTGATAATATACACTTAGCTGACTTTAGTTTTTGCACTGTATCGGAGGATATTGCATACTGGTTGATCCACAAAGCCCTGATTTCGGAATCAGTATTGGTTATAAGGTCCTGCTATAAAGTCTATGAACAGCCAATCCAACATACGTTTTGAAATGTGGTGGACAAACAGTTAAAGGCAGGATGTCATGTCCAGTACAGTGACAGCGAGACTCTGTCCACTGTTTTCCTTTTGTCCATTGTTTGCGAATGGTGAGGTCAGCTCTGTTTGCTCTGATGCTCTTTAATCCAGTTTGTTTACTTACAACACAACAGTTAGCCTAAATCCTGCTTCTAAACAACTTTCTATTTGTGTCGGTTGATCACAGCCTCTTCGATTCCCCTCACATTGGGAGAGAAGGGCAGCAAAAAAAAAAAAGCATGTCTCTTTAAAATGCATGTGTGCAACCTCGGTGACCTTTGTAGGCTTTTAAACACAACATGCCCTTTCTTTATCAATGCTATTTCAAAATCAAGATATGTTCATTTAGACTTTTGAAAAGATGTAGTCCACAAACAGAAAGTTGTTATAAAATGTACAAAAAATGCTTAATCTGACCCTGTTCTAAGATGTAAAAGTAGGTCATCAAGTCATAATTATTGTTTTACTTTAGTCTCTTCCGCAGGCCTCTACAGCAACATAAGATCGGACTTTGTGGGTTACCACTTTGACCAATAGTCATTGAGTTTTTACAGCATCAGATAAGTCTATTTTAAGCATTTTTATTAAGACATTTTCTTATTTTAGAAAACTTATGAACTACACTTTTAATATCTTCTATGTTAGCCTGTTTAAGAACAAAAAGCAGGAAACGTGTTGGCCAGCTTTTGTTATAATAAAAAAGGCTTGTACATGTCAGTGGATGGGCACTTCCGAGAGTGGCCTGTTTTCAAGGCTGAATGCCAGTGCACACAGCAGCAGCAGCGTGCAGGACTCGCTCTAACATTCCTCACACATTTCCGTACTGTCTTTTGTACAACTTAAGATTTTCAGCTGACATGTTACTCCTTCATCTGGAATGCTGCAAGACGCCACACCCAATAACATGGCAAACCTGTCACTAAACAAATGTAAAGTTAGGAATAAGTTATTTAGCTATACAAAGAAAGAAGCTGTAGGTTGTGTTATTGTTCAAAGTGTTCAGGCTACAACATGATTCAACATGAGCTAACGCTGCCTCAAAGCATGAATTTAAAATAGCGTTCATTCTGCTTAGCTCAGATACTTGTCACTGCTTGAGGCCATCCCACAAGGATGTTGAACCTGCAATGTTGGTCTTATGTGTGATGGTGTATCATGCATGACAAGCACTTTTAACACGGAAAAAGCAGAAGTCTAGAGGGGTGACTTCTGCTTGAAACTAGGGGTGGGCAATATGGTAAAAATATAATATCACTATTTTACTAAGCCAAGATTATAATTTATCACAGTTGTTGTTGACTTTCTTACACACAGACCAAATTCAGCTAACTCTTTTCCCTACAAATTTAATGTACTTCCAAGTCCCAATTAAATGTTCATAATAAATAACACTATGAACACTGTCAATAAAATGACAGTGATGAACAGAAGATAAATGAATGCAATGTAGCTTGATTCAACTCATCTTCCCAGATTAGCAGATTGTCAAACTTTAAATCACAATTCGATCTTTTTTGCTTTGCCAAATTGCACACCCCACTTACAACCTCTATTTGCCTTTACTAACAGTAGCACTAATATTAGTAATATGAAACTGTTAAAATATGTAGTTAATATTCTATGGAGACCAGTGAACTGAATCAAGACATGGTTTAAGGGAAAACTCCTATCCCAGCATATAGTGCCCAGACAGCTGCAGAAATACAGAGTGAGCAAAATGCAAGTCCCACTTCCTTTTAGAAACATGCTTGACACAGGACACAGAGAAATCATGCAATATTAAAATGCACAATTGGGCTTGGCAATAGGGAAGTTATTATACAATACATTTTGTTCTACCTGGCCACCTGTTACATAAAGCCCCAGCTCTGTGAGATTCATAATTGATTTCATAATAAGACACCAAGTTTTTGTTATAGCAATGCAATATTATTACAAGTTATATAATGTAATATACCCCAATAGCACCGTAGTCTTTAAGCTGACAAAGATTTACAATGTAACTCATTTTTTCTTATTAGAGCCTAAAATTAAACTGAATTGTGACTAAATAAAATATTTAAAAGTCAAGTTTTAGTCAGTTTTCTTCAGCTTTCTCCTACTTATTTTAGCCCTTGTTTAGTCTTAAGTTTGGATTTTTAAGCAATTTTAAGTGAAACTGTCTACTTACTTGAACTTGCATCCAATCATCGACTGTGTCATAGTGGGCAGTCCTATTTCATAATAAATACTGTCAAAAACGAGGGAAATAAACTGCGTCCTTCTTTTACCAGGAGTTTAATCCATTGCACTTTATTTACAGGCAACAATTCAACTGAATGGATAATCTTGACAGCATTAAAGGTTAACTTGGAACCATTAATCATACACTTCCTCTATTCATTTAGGTGCTCCTCTTTTTGCTTGATTATGGTGATTATCAGATTGACAGGATTTTAAATTTTGAGCACACAGGCCTATCACGTGATTGGGTTTACTGGAAATTCAGAGTTCCTTTATGCAAGGAGTGAAAATGACTCAGCCAGGGGAGGGACGAGTTTGTATACAGCTAATATTTTACACACCACAAAGGCTATACACATGCATACAGTAAATGAGTGGTGTGTTTGCCAAGCCTTAGTCCAAACCACATAATCTCCATATATAGACTAAATAAGCTAAGTGGGTATATGTGAAATAAAACTACAGTCCATTAGTAAACATTATCCTAGTTCTCCACGTTAAAAGCTGCAAGGATGCTGTATGACCTGTTGCTTCTGTCCCTCAATAAGCAGTCTGCTTGTAGTATTGACTGGTTTATTTACTCGTCTATCTGCGGTAACATTGGCGCCAGCGCTACATAAGCAAACGTGGACATGAACATCCCGTACCTTTCTGATTATCCTTTTGGTCTTCAACAAATTTCTCCCATTTCTTCGTCGTGGTTACTCCAGATAATAGCCAGATGGTAGATTTATTCCGTTAAAATAGAAAGATTGGACACACGAGAGCCGTTTTCCAGATCAAACTTGATGTTACAGATAGGTATTGAGCGAGAGAAGCAGGAAACATCAGTCTTTTCCTGGCTGTAAAAAGAAAGTTCCCATGAAATTTGTCACGGGACCAGAGTCTGTGAAGTTAGACAACAACTGGGTGGTACTTCCGAAATGTACTTTCACAATAAGAGCAAAGAAAATAGGTTTGTTGAAATATTAAACAGTACGTCTATGTTTTTGCTCAAATATACAACACAACACTAAAGGTCTTTCATGTGTTGAGTTAAAACAAACGGTTAGAGATGGTGAAGGAGAAAAGCTAAAGGCAGAAGTGTATTATTTTGTCTCCCACTGGATTTCATTTCCGGTTTTTTGTCTGCTGTCCAATCAAACTTTACATACTTTTTAACAGAAGCCAAACAACGCCACCTGGTGATGGAATGACAAAAGTCAGCTGTCATTTTTATTATGGACATGGATCATAGTGTGTGTAGATTTATTTCTTTAGTTTAACGTTTAATACTCGCAAATAACCCACTGCTCATCCAATATCAAATGTATTTAATTTACAAAAAACATCAAGTTACACATGTTTGCCAACTCAATAATGTGGAAACTCATTTATTTTCTGTAATTGGCAAATGGCAATACAAAAAACACCGACACTGACATCACACGGGAGGTGCCAGTTGCTGAAGCAGATGTCCAAACTGTGTTGAAGTTGAAGAATTCAAAATTACACTGCAACTTTAGTCCACAAGGTGTCACTAAAGCCCCAATAATATAAAGGTTTGGATAAGTGCATTCACATTTATAACCCAGTAAATGAAATATGATGTGCAATTATATGTTACAGTGCAGGCCTGTCTCTTAAAATGAACGTACAAATCAAATGACAACTTACAATAATTAGTTAATTATTAAATAGAACAGAAATACATATCTTATCTTATCTGTTCTATTATATTCTGTTTTATTTGCAGTGCATGCATGTTATTAAGCCCCCCCAGTGTTTCCAAAATCCACTAAAAGAAATAGAATAATAGAACAAGCCTTCTTTATTATGACCTAAGGGAAATTAACTGTGTCCCATAAAAATCATTTAAGACTGTACAATTCATCCCAAATTGACTGTCAGCAATTTGAAATGAGATACAATATAGATACAGTAAGAAAAAAGAAAGAGATAGGTCAACTGGGCGATATAAATATTGAGGGAAATTGCTGAAAGAAGGAAGATACAGATCATACCACGTGACGACCCTTATTTACTAATGTCCCGCCTCCGTGCGTCCCTCCACCAATGAAACTAAACTAACACCGCCTTCTGGTTTCACTTTGGACCAATCAGAGTCGAGGCCGCCTGCCCACAGAATCGGCGGGATGGACGAAATTCATAATGTGAGCTCACAAATTCAGGCGACTACTGCAAGATCCGAGCCATGACAGCAACGTGCATTCGTCTTTAGCCATATTCACCTTATGATTGCGCAGTTTTCGGGATTTTTTTTTGTATAATAGACGAGAATAGCGAAGTAAAGCGAGCGACTTCTTTGATAAGATGATACAACATTTTGCTGAAAAGACAGGGACATTATAAGCTGTACAAGCTGGCTAAAACATGCTAGCTTTTAGGTTTTACAGCGTATCGACAGAAGCAAGCATTGACTGAAGATAATTTCTATGGATAAACATCTATTCACTGGGATTTTGAAGACCTGCCATTCACAAGTTTGTCGTTTTGAAAAAGCTAAATCATCTTCAGGACTGACATGGACAACTTGAAATCGCGCAGGTACGTGTGCAGTGCAAAAATACAATGTTTGTGTAATAAATTTGTGTTAGTGGAAGTACTGTGTAATACTATAGAAAGAAGTAATATTTAAAATAGCCTATTTATAATATAGTTAGGGCACTATCTCAATTGTAAGGGCCATGTACGGTGCACCTGCCTTTAGCTGTTTTGATAATGCGCCTACAGAATGGGTGCATGTATATTAACACCATTTAGCCCCAGGAGAGAAAACATTTTTTGGTAAATTGCACTGGAGGTACTTGCTTTTATTATTGAGACTATCTTAATAGCTTCTCTGCACTGGGGAGCGCGCAGTTTATTGTCAAAGTGTAGTTATGTAACAGCAGAATGTCTTTCAGTTTCTCTATACCTCATATTGTGTTGCATGATACAATTTATTACTGATAGTGTTATCAAATAAGTAATTACCATGTTCTTCTATATATTATGTTATGGAGTTTCAATCTATTGTGAGCAGTGCACTGATTACTGATAAGGCACCAGCTGGATTGACAATAGGCACCTAATGACACTATTTACACTTTCATTCATTATTTTCAATTTATTTATGTTCAAAGTATGCATTGCAATGTGTCTGTCTATGGATTTTATCTTATCTTTCTAATTACCACTTTGTTACATGTGTTATTGTGTTATTGTAATTACACTTTTATATAGACACACAGTTACCTAAGGCTGGTTTCAAAGCTGCACGTAGTAGTGGTAGTTTGTTTTGTTTTTACAATTGTTATTTTTTCTTGTCTGAAGCATAGTTTATTTTTATTTTATTTTATTTTGTGTGAGTGATTATAAATTGTGGCGTGTTTGTGTTACTTTTTGAATCTGGTCCGTTAATACTTTGCTGTTTCCTTGACCCCACCCCATCAACTATTTTAAAATCTCACACAAATATACCTCTGTAGGTGAAGGAGCTGTTTACAGAATTGGACCTTTCTTCCCAACTCACGCCCCTCCCTCAAGGGCAACGTAGTGTACAAACTACCTAAACTTCAGCAAATGAGGCAACACCATTTGATATGTATAACCTTAAAACTGAGACCTTAACAGCCACAGGCAAAGCAAGAAAAGGGGTCTTTATCTGTGCATTCAGCAGCACTAACTTTATAACTTTATAAAACTGAGGGAACATTGAAATAAAAAAATGTTTTTAATAACAGCACAGCAGTCATATACCACTGCATTACCTCAACTACAGTGTTATCTGCCAACTTACTATGTCACAAGAGAGGAATCTAGTCCTGGTAACACAGTACTGTCCAGTTTATTTGTAAGCGCTGGGTCCAGTAGAGTTGGAAGATTTTAGGTGTCAATTTTATGTTTGAAACGTCAGATATTTTGGATTTAATTAAGAAACCAAAATGTCGTTATTATGTAAGTGTCTGCTTTTCTAATCTACAATAATAAACAGACTAATTTGTATTCTTTATTTCCACTCTGCATTTTAGTAGTGACGAGGATGAAGAGCTGCACTCCACAGACCCAGAGAGTAAAGAAAAGAACAAAGATAAAAAGGTCCTGTGTAAAGTGAAGTGGTCTCGTGATGAGGTAAGCTCTTTATATAGACTTCCGACCAACAGGAAAGGTAGGGAACATTTGATACAGATAACAAAAATGTCCCACTTTGTTTATTTCAGGACGAGAAGCTGAAAAAACTTGTTGAGCAACATGGAACTGACTCGTGGAAACTAATATCAAACTTTTTTCCTGTGAGTTTGAAACATTATCTGCCTTATATATGCGTGTGGGCTGTTGGGTCTATGCCAGGTTAGATTGGGTCAGAGCTAGTTCAAACTGTCATGTGGTGGGGAGCAGTAATGATGTGTTGAACTTGTGGCTCTCACAGGGGAGGACAGATGGCCAGTGTCAGCACCGCTGGCAGAAGGTGCTCAACCCAGAGCTGGTGAAAGGGCCCTGGACAAAAGAGGAGGATCAAAAGGTAAGATGAGACAGTTCCTGTTCTGTGCTGAGAAAGGCCACTCTGGTAAATGATATGGGTATGTGTAGGCCTTAGAGTGAATTAGAGTACGTTGTAGCTTAAATCAACACAATACAAACAAGAACACTGTGACTGTTACACACATTTTCTGAAGTTTTATTACCATTCAGCTAAAAATTATATAAATGTGTCTGTATAGGTCATTGACTTGGTCCACAAGTACGGCCCCAAACGCTGGTCTGTGATTGCAAAGCATCTTCAGGGAAGGATTGGGAAGCAGTGCCGTGAACGATGGCACAACCATCTGAATCCAGAGGTGAAGAAGTCTTCATGGACTCAAGAAGAAGATCGTATCATCTACGAGGCCCACAAACGCTTGGGGAACCGGTGGGCAGAGATCTCTAAACTTCTACCTGGACGGTAAATTCTTTATTCATACTGCACTATGTCATTTATAATCTAGTGTTTAATAAAACTCTTAAACAATGTGCCCTTCTCTGTTCAACAGGACAGACAACTCTATCAAGAACCACTGGAACTCTACGATGAGGAGGAAGGTGGAGCATGAGGGCTACCTTCAGGACGGAGGCAAAACGTTTACTTCGTCTCAAACAAAGAGACGACACCGACACAGCACCACAGCCCCATCAGAGCCGCAGGGCTGTGACAACAGTCCCACACCGGCTCAGAACCAGGTGAGAGCATATATACTTTACTGCTGTAATGGTTAACTTTATAAGTGTATAACACAATATACAGTACTTGAACAGTGATGTTTACATCTGTCACTTTGTTTTAGATTGGAGCATATCCATTTGATTCTCACACTGCACACTTACTGGACATTCATTCAAATAATCCTGGGTTCATACCGGTAAGCTTCTCTTGTGTAAACAATACAGCAGTCTGTATTTTCAGGATTTCTAAAATATACTGTCTTTGTGATTGCTAACATTGTACTTCAAATCAAACACTTGAATGTCCTGTGATTTTCTTTTAACACTTTGCTGGATGATCAACAGATTTCCTCAAATTGTGTTTATTCTAAATCAATGTGGTCTTTGTTTCTTAAACTTTCCTGCTGTCCTCTCCTCCTCTGTACGTGTCTTTATTCCAGCCATCGTGCCTGGATGACCCTGACAGAGAGAAAAGAATTAAGGAGCTTGAGCTGCTGCTTATGTCAGCAGAAAATGAAGTCCATCTACAAGTGCAGTGCAGAGGTCCATGTGTAAGAACCAGTGTTAGCCTATGTAGTTAGCACACCCTGTTTTAAGTTTCTATACGCACTGCAATCAAAGAATATAAGATATAAAGACAAAGATATACTGTATGTCATTATAGCTGAGTTAAAATGGGTGATTGGCAGACAATTTTTGCAGTGTATGTGAAACTAAGAACTGGTAGTGTGATTTTGCTGTAGTGTTGCTATAGTAACAGCCTCCCATCTCACACGATAGACTGCGCTGAGTTTGTGCTTCAAGCAGCATCAGGCCGGCTCCACCACAAACATATACCCCTTCCCCCGCCATCTTTACTTCTGTTACCATGCTCAGCTAGCAGTTTCCTTAGGCTAGATAAAATAATAAACATTTTGTACAATTTATTTCCCCTTGTCCTTAATAACAGCATGTGCATGATATAGTCTTGATATTAATATTCCTTTCCATCTTTCTAGAGTCTATTCCTGTGTTTTGTCAACAGTACAGTCCTCTTGTACATTTGAAAAGCAGCTATGTGAACTATCTAATATCTACATGTCCCTGTTTTGCCTCAGAATATGGAGCCGTACTCAGCCTGGTCAGACAGTGGCAGCAGTGTGGAGGATCAGGCTGCTGAGAGAAGGTCCTGGAGGGGCCCCAAAACCTCACAGGGGCCCCCCACACAGCTTCATCTGTCCCCAAGCAAGTTCCTGGAGGCCAGCACTGTGCTCTCCTCACTACAGACTATACCTGAGTTTGCTGAGACAATGGAGCTGATTGATTCTGTAAGTTCATTCAGTTACTTCAAATTGAAACTAACAATCGGTCAATCAAAGTTTATTTCTATAGGACTTACAACAAGACAAAGAAGACTGCAGTACTTTACATAAAAATCATAAAGGGCTAGAAAAAAAGCATAAAAACCTTAAGACACAACACTCAGTAATATAAAAACATAGATTCTTAGAGTGCTTAGGTTTACAAAGCCAGTCTCAGTAGGTGATACTAGCTTGAACTTAAACAGGGACAGGTTAGTGAGGACACGCAAATCCCAAAGCATTATGTTCCACTGTTCAGGAGCAGCTAAAGGAAATGATTGATTGCCCCACTGACATCCAAAACACATCTGAGCAGACCTATTAAGTTAAAAGAGTTAAACATCATGTAAAGCTGCTCAATCTTTCAAAAACATGTTGAACATGTATTTTTTTCTCTACAGGATCCAGTGACATGGAGCGACGTGACCAGTTTTGATTTGTCAGATACAGAAGCATTGCCCAGACACAACCAGGCCTACACCAGTCTGCTGCAGGAGAGGGCTCAGGACAGTTCAGTGGGCTACACAGTGGACTCTCCAGCCCCTGCACTGTGTATACGCAACAAGAATAACACTAACTTTGGTGTGGGTAGTAATGCTCTTACCCCCACTACCCCATCATCCAAACTTTCATATGGGTCCACTGGGAAGAGGAGGAGGAGAGACAGAGGGGAACCTTTGTGTGAAAAGACCTGCGCCACCTTCCTCGAAAATATCACTTCACCCAAGAAGACGCCAACCAAGTCTATGCCATTTACTCCGTCACAGGTAAATTATTTTTTAATTAATCATATCATAAGAAAAACATCTTAGAGAGTTAATGTTATTTGGCTTTCTTTCAGTTCTGCAACATATTAGGGGCAGAGCATTTGAATCTAGAGACCCCAGCCTTTACTTCAACCCCAGTGTGCAGTCAAAGGTGTCTGCTCAACACGCCTCTCCACAAAGAAACCACGCCTAAGCACGAAAAAGAAAATGACGGGTGAGAATAGGAACAAAACATTGACTAAAAGACAGATTTGTTGTTGTTTCTGATGTCACTAATAATTACTCTACCTCATTCCTAGATCTAGGACTCCAAAGTTTCGGAATTCTGTTATGATTCCCACCCCAAGGACACCCACTCCTTTTAAAAATGCTTTGGCTGCACAAGAGAAAATGCATGGGCCTCTCAAAATGGAGGTACATTTACTTATTCTATTACTATTTACTCTGTCTATTACTATTATTACTATTCGGTACTATTTGTCATTATATCAGCGTAGCGCGTTTTGTTCTTACATTAATTTTTGTATTTGTTTATTTAGCCACAGCCACTGGCCTTTCTGGAGGAAGACATCCGAGAGGTTTTGAAGCATGAAACTGGAGCAGACATTTTTAACAGAATAGACACAGAATACCGAACGTGGAAACACAATGTATGTAAAAGCTTGGCATTCTAAATTTTGAGGTGTTACTATATTATTCTAAAGTTTTTATTACATTTATGTTTTTAGTTGGATGGACCGGCTCGGAAGGTGCGCAAGTCTCTGGTACTTGACCCCTGGGAAAAAGATGTCCAACTCTTTCCAGAGGAGCTGAACATTGCACAGGTAAGTTCCACTATGTGATACATCAACTGTCTCTGTTCATGTTGAATAACGTTGTGTTCATGTGGTTCGATTGGCTTAAACAAGTATTTTAGCTGAAAATAAAGACACAAACAAGCTTTTTGGTACACATAACGACTTGTCCAAGCATTCATGTGCATTTTTCAATTCATAAAAACGTTTTCCAAAGTTCCCGACATGAACTAACCATTCGAACCTTAAGACAAATGTATTAAAAACAAGAGCAAGAAAGTGTTGCTTAGTATCCCTATACTGTTATTCATTTTAAAATTTTCAGGTGGCAAGTGAAAGCCTGCTGACCAGTTCATCATTCGTTAACACAAATACAGACGAGGAGGAAGAGGAGGAGGAGGACTGTAGCCAGTCTCTGACTACTTTAAATGAGGAGTCACACGTTGTTCCTATACATCATTTCCCCAGTTCACCTGTGAAGAAGCTGTCTGCCATTCATAAAGCACCAAAACAGGCTTCTGCAGAGGTAAAAAGAGCACATTATCCATTAGTTTAAAAGCATATACTGTATTTATATTATTTTTATTTTTAACATTTTTAATGATGCTCTTCTCAGGTGAGTGAGTGGGAGGCAGTGGTCTATGGGAAGACTGAGGACCAGCTGATCCTGACAGAACAGGCTCGTCAGTATCTGAACCCGTACATACCGCCCAGCTCCACCTCAAGAGCCCTGGTGTTGTAAAATTAACCCTACCCCTTCTACAAGTCCACAGTGAATCCAGAGAGAGACAATCCAGGCAAGAGAATTATCTTCATTTTAACCAGAAATGCACTGTCCACAACAGGCACGGCTGCTGTTATTGTATTTAACATGTTTCTAGGTCACTGGTGTGGTAATCTGCACGTACAGTTTAAAATGTAACAATAGTCACTGTGCATCTCCTTCAGCTCTTAGCTAAAACTCACTGCTGCACAAAGCATGTAACTATAGTGCTTTTAACTGACATGTATAATTATACATATTTTATAGGCTTGCCTTGTATACAACTTCATTCAGCTCGACTAACTCTTGAGAGAATAAGTAGCAGTTATGTGTGTTTTCAGATAAGAGCTATCAATAATGTTGAAGTTGGGTTTAGGATGTTGCACTAAGTTGATTTTGCTGCTGAAGAGTTCAGTGTATTTGGTAAACTGGATAGCACTTGTGATGGACAGTTATGTTTTAACATTTTCCATAGTCCATAGTGTCAGTCAAGACATTGGTTGAATGTATTTCATTGTAATTGATTGAAAAAAATGGAAGGGTACTTTTTATGTTTATTTATTTATTATCTTACAGCTCTAAAGCTTAGATTTTAATATAAACCAGACAATACATTTTAAGAAGTTTAACTTTGCTGGAGAAACAGCCTAAAATAAAAACCTGCATTCAGTCAAATTTGTAACACAAACAAATACATTGTTCAATCAGATATTTATCTCACTGATTTTCTATTAGCATTTTGTCCTAAAGGAATTACCTTTCCATCAAGGCTGT
>JAVQJW010103749.1:0-13753 GCA_036025195.1 Hypseleotris klunzingeri
TTTCCATTTTGTTGGATTGTTTATTTGTAGGTCACACACAAACTGCTAAGGTGTGAAAATAGCTATGTTTAAAACATCCACTAGCAGTGTTGCTTACTGTTTGATTTTTATTTAGATACGTAAATGTAATTTCAATTTAAAATGGTTTATGTACTAGATTAAAAACTAAATGCTCAAGTCAGTCAGTTTTTGCTCCAAGTAAGTAGTTGTAATAGTAGATAGATAAATCACATAGTTGTTTTTGGTAGCGTTTAAGGGGGAAAAAAACAAATACACCTCTTAATCAACTAAACTATGTAGACTGATGACTACTTTGTTTTCTTGTGCTTAAGCAATATTATAAGCACTTTTGACATTTCCCACCTCTGTATTTATCATTGTGTTTTCCTTTACATAAAATGGATTGTATATACTATTATAAATCCCTAATGCAAACCTAATGTGCAAACACTAGTGAGCTCAGCACTGCCTATTTGACCTTGTATTGCTCTAAAGTGCTGTGTGGTCCAGTGACACCCTGCAGGTCTATATATAGAGCGACGGGCTGCTGATGTCACTGAGGGAGAGTGTCCAGTAGTAGGGGGGGGTGATTAATGAGCAGAGGAATGTACAACGTAAACAAAGTCGACCTCGCCGTCACCTTTCATTCACAAAAACTGGCTGAGCTGACTGACTTATCACCCCTCACCCCCCGCTTAACCACCTCTCTGGATTATGTCAGCACTGACACACTTCCAGCATACACACACATTAACACACTTTACTCCTCGTGCCTTTGTTGGAATCTATAATAATAATCATTTTACCACTGAATAGATTTACTACTGTATTTTTAGGAAAAGAAATACTAAAACATGTTCTTGTTTTTGTTAATAATTATATTGGATTTCATTTAGGAGTGGACGATTGATACGATTGATAATCTGCGAAGATTGTTTAGTTGTGCTAGAGTGCATTAATTTGCGCTCTGCTCTTCAAGATCATTTTTACTGTAACAATGCCAGTGTTCATATTAATAAAAAGAAAAAAAATGTATTACGTGTTATGATGAACATTTGATTCGATGTACATGAAATTTGCAGTTAAAATTATTGTATGGACAATAGTCTTCTGTGTAAGGCAAAAAAAAAAAAATAAAAGTCAACTAAAATTTTGATCAAATCAAAATTGTGATCTTGGCATAATAAAAAACATGACATGATAAAATACTTTTACCACATTGCCCACCCCTAATTTCATTTATATAGCATTTTTCAAGACAGTAGCATTAAAACTTGTGTCTGAAGTGTCTTGCCCAAGTACACAATGACAGTATACAGTAAACTGCTGGGTCAATGCCGTTTTTGCTTTCTACTGAAAAATGCGACTTTTTTGTATTCTTGACGAGTTTTGTATTTTTACTTGAACACAGAATTTGAAATAGTATTTTTACTTTGTGTGTTTTTAGAACTACTTTCACCTCTGTTTTTTTTTATACTATACTACCCCATGAACCTCCTCCATCTTTGTTTTCACTGCACCACACAGGGCTATAGCATATCTTATGCAGGACTATCCCGTGAAGAGATTATTCCCTAATGCTTCCTGGCCCTCGTTTGCCCTCTCACCTACTTCTGCTCATTGGCTCCCCTCATCCTGGGATACCCGTCTCTCTGTCTGCTGCCTGCTCTCGTATGATGTAAAGACGGGGGGTATCATTCAATAATTCAGAATTAGCATCAATTTTTAAAGCTCAAGTCTCCCGTTCTTTTTTATTTCTAGAGGAAACATGTGGAGCACAGAAAGGCCACAGAGGCAAATACAGAGAAAGGCTTTTTACACTAAATGCTACTAATCATACTTTTAAATATTCTCTCTTTCTTCATAGTAGTTGATAATTTTGACCAAACTTGCTTCTAGGAGTGTGTATCCCTGGACTTGAATTGACAAGGGGTCCCTTGCGATGGGCTCTTGTAGTTTTCTGGGTAAATTTTCTTATGATCTTACCATTCATATTCATAAACTGAAGACGTGATAACAAAAAGGCAACTTAACTATTTTAACAAGTTTAAAATGTTGCTGTTCTGAGCTTGCATACTGTATGTGTGCATTGCTATCTAGCCTTTCCCATTCGTCCATGGCGTGCCAAAAACCCAACTAAGTCATCCAAATAAGGATCCGTACAGATGCCTTTTGTCAGCTATTCCCTCTGAGAATTTCTTATCAGTATCCTCAATCTGACTCAATAGTAGTCAGTCTTTTCATTTTCTGTTAGCTGCATGTAGCAAACTTCAAAATGCTCAGCTCTATTTCTACTACTACTTATCTACCAAAGACAGTACCTAAAGCCTACCACAATCACTCTAACTCATACTAGCCTGTACTTCAGATGTTAGGACAGGCAGGACTTAGTGTAGTTTTTATTTTACAATGAATCAGGCTATGGCACTAAGACTACCTCCGCTTTGCAGCAAATTCAGGTGGATCGCTCCAAGGCCCGCAGACACCTCAGTCTTCAGGCAGCAGCTCCACAGCAGAGGCAGGAGGAGAGCTGAAGCCCCCCACTCCTGCTACCACACCGCTGGGGCAGGTTACACCACTGCCCCCTAACAGGTACTATTATATACCGTATATATAGCATTCTATCCACTGCTGATAATAACAATCTAATTCTAGAAATTAAAAGTAATACATTTTAACTTGTATCATAGTAACATACTGTACAAATACTCCACATATAAATTATAGTTAATTATAAAGTGATAAAAGTCATGCCAACATTGATTTTCATCTTGTGCTTATTATAAGGAACTTTTTGAAGCATCAAAGTTTTTAAAAGGTGGTTCACAATAAAATAAACAGCAGAATAGTGGTTCAAAATCAGACCAGCTGAGACCCTGACATAAACAATAAACAATTTTATATCATATCAATTTGTATTTCATAATTATTAAACTAAAATACTGTACTAAATAATTTAGAAAAACACAATGTATAGTAGATTAACTAAATATACTAGTCAATTAACTAACTAACTTTTGGGTGAAATTTGTGGGAAAGCCCACATTGATAATGAGAGTTGGGTATTTATTATTATTATTTATTAATATTTATTTAACTTTTTGTGACTAGTAGTAGAGTGTACCTTACATCTTTCTATATTTGGTTTCGTCCCCACATCTTCTCAGGAGCAGTGTCAGTATACAGGACCCCTTCTCGGAGGTGAATGACCCGGCCTTCCAGAAGCGCGCTCCGTCTCTGCCCCCCTCAGGCCCATACCAACAGGGCCTAGGTATGCCCGACATGATGATGAGGATGCAGTACGACACCAAGGACCCTTTCGCCGGCATGAGGAAGAGTAAGTGGGTACACGCAGTGACATAACTACACTGACAACACAGGAAAATACTAGTTTGAATTTCCCTTTTACTCTAAATGTATAAATAAACAGACTTGGTACATCTTCTTTGTCAGCGTGACTCATCCAAAGCTATTGTATTTCATGTGTGTAGCTGGTCTAATTCCTTGTTTAGTCACTGTGTCATCTCAGATCACGACAGATGTGATTTTGTACCAGTATAAATATGAAAGGAGATGGTAGCTGTTTGTTACATCCGCACACAGCGTTAGAATAAAAACACAAGCTCTTGTGATCTTGTTGTAGCTTAGCCTTTCTCTCATCTCAACTTTGTTCACGCTTTTTCATCCTCCTTATTTCAACCTTTCATCCTCCCCACCCCACTGAGATGCACCTGTTTGGACCAGCGCATGTGGTTTGGGTTTTTCAGAACAAACACAAGTTTCAGAAAGGATGGCGGCTCCACTGAACACTATAGAGAATGGAGTCTGAATGAATAATGTGGTAGATGTTAGCTGCATAATAACAAATAGAGCCCCACAACAATAGGTTTAATCAGTGGATGTGGAGAAAAATGCACAGTGCAATGCTGCCATCTGGTGGTGGACACAAAGCAAAGCTCCAAATAGTTTGTTGGTCAATTTGCTTAAAGCCGTAGTCTGGAGGTTTAAATAACAAAGTTAGAACATTTTGAAAATGCTTGACCATTATAAGTGGAGTGTTACTGTAGTCCCTCCCTGGCCTCTACAGATGTTAAGGCCAAAAGAATGGACTAGTAAAATAAGAATTATGACAGACATGATAGAACATGGTCAGATTTGTTCATTTATAGCTTTTCTTTTCTTTAACCATATCTTACTTTTAAGAAACCTCTGTACTAAATCTTTAAGGTTAGATTTAAATTATTTCTCTGGCAGTGGCAGGAGCTGATCCATACATGCCCAGTCAGATGTCAGGTGGTGCAATCCAGGACATGTATGGGCGCCCCCCATCATCTCTAAGCATGAACCAGCGCTCGCCTTACCCCTATGGACCA
This sequence comes from Hypseleotris klunzingeri, assembly GCA_036025195.1. Lineage (NCBI taxonomy): Eukaryota > Metazoa > Chordata > Actinopteri > Gobiiformes > Eleotridae > Hypseleotris > Hypseleotris klunzingeri. The sequence goes on from JAVQJW010103749.1 coordinate 4,374, forward strand.
GGTTATGACAGAAGGTACTGTAGCAGGCAAGATGATAATAGAAACATACACATTGTATGTGTATAAGCTTGTTTCCTCTTTGTCATGTGATTTGCAGACAAGACCATATGATGGGGATGGATGGAGGCATGGGCCCTACTGGGAGTCAGAATAACATGGGACCTAGTAACAGTGAAAACAGCATGTACTCTCCCAGCAGATACCCCTCACAGCCAAGGTTAGCAACTTTTGCCTGGTCCACTTTGACAGTGTATTTTAAATCGCTGCTTTACATGTTTTATTATATGTTTACTTCCAGACATGATGGTTATGGACAGCAGTACGGCATGCCATATGGTATGCATCCATCTGGGATGTACCCACAGCAACAGGTGAGAGATACCTCTATTTACCTTATTCTCTGTCTCTTAATGCTTATTTAATGGTTAATTGCGTATAAGTAATTTCCAATGCTATGCATGTGTCTATTTTACACAACAGGCCTACAAACGCCCCATGGATGGTATGTATGGCCCCCCGCCCAAGAGGCATGAGAGCGACATATATGGCATGCAGTACCCAAACCAGCAGCCAGACATGTACAACCACTATGGAGGCGGTTATTCAGGGCCAGAGCACAGGCTCATGCAAGGACAGTTCTCCTACCCTTACCCCCGGGACCGCATGGGACCATCAGGACAGAGTCAGCACAGTATGATGGGAGGGGTGTCCACTTCAAATCATGCCGACGGCCCCAACATGTGGTCATCCAGGACAGACCTAGGCTATCCCTACCATAACAGACAGCCATCACACATGCCTCCTTATGGTTCAATGAGAGAGGACATTGACGGCCGGCCCGGACAGGAGCAGTGGCACCGTCAGTCCCCTTACATGTCCTCATCATCTATGGGTCCTTTGTCCTCACGTCAGCCCCCTTCATCCTACTCCACCTCCTCATCTATGGTCAATCATCTGCCCAGAGCCCCCAGCCCAGGAGCCTACCAGCGCTCCTTGGACTCCAGAATGTCCCCCAGTAAAGTCCCCTTTATGTCGCCTATGAAGATGCCTAAACTGGGAATGGCCATGATGGGTCCTCAAGGCTCTGGGATGATAAGTCAGTTTCCACATAACCTGAGGAGGGACCTGAACTACCCACCTGGATCAGTGGAGGCCACAATGCCTGTTCTCAAAACTCGCCGCAAGTTCACTTCTAAAGACACTGGTGAGCACTTGACTAGGACTTTGTATCAATATTGATGTCAATATCAACAGCAATATAGTTCAAATAAATCCTGATTTATTTTTAACTGATTTAACATGCAATCTAATTTTTATTAGTTCTCAAAATTTTATTTGTGGCCTCTTGTAAAACAGGAACTCCCGAGGCATGGCGTGTGATGATGTCTCTGAAGTCTGGGCTGCTGGCCGAGAGCACATGGGCCCTGGACACAATCAACATCCTTTTGTACGATGACAGCACAGTGGCCTCCTTTAACCTCTCCCAGGTAAACTGCACTGAACTACTATTTCTACATTCGTACATGTAAAATTTCTTCTTTTCATATTAATTGTTAAATCTTATTCCCCAGTTGCCTGGATTCCTGGAGCTCATTGTGGAGCATTTCCGCCGTTGTTTAATTGAAATGTTTGGCATTTTTGAGGAATTTGAATTGGCAACAATAGCTAAAAACAAAAGTGATCCAGATGATAATTCTCACCAGAAATCAGAATCAATTTATGCCATCAAACCCAACTCCACTGTCCAGCTTGAGCCTATGTCTGTGCCTGAATCGGTGGTGCAGCAAACCACAGCAGAGAGCAGCACAGAGGAACCAGCCACTGAAAAAGAGCCAACGTTACCTGAGGTCAACGGGGAGGAAGAGATAACTGTGAAGAATGATAAAAATGAAGAGGAAAAGGACCAAGGTGAAGAAAAGAGCGAATCTAAAGCAGAGATTAAGAATGAGCCAGAACCAGCCACAGACCAAGAGCCTAGACCAAAACAGGCCAGCAAACACGATAAGCTGCCTATTAAGATCGTACAAAAAGAGGACTTAATAGAGGACCTGACCGAGCGCTTAGGCTACATCAGTGAGTTCACCACAGGACTGCTCCATTGGCAGGCTGGAGGGGGAGACTCTACTGCACACATCCAGACTCACTTTGAGCCTCGGACTGAACCATATCCTCATTGGAACAACAAATCAACAAGGACAGAATGCAAAGAGTACTGCAGTTTAGATGAAGAAGAGAAATCACAAAAACATATCACTGCTACCATTGATGATGTACTATGTGCTCGCATCGATGTACTTTCCTCCGCTCACCCAGCACGTTTCCTGCCATCCTACCCCTTCAGAGTGCACTCAAACGGGGAGAAAGACCATATCACACTACTGGAGGATGAGCCCCGCTGTCTGGACGAAGCGCCTCTGTGCACTACATTGGGTTGGCAAGAATCTCTATCTAAACGCTGTCTCTGTGTGTCCAATATAGTCCGCAGCTTGTCATTCATTCCCGGGAATGACTCAGAAATGTCCCGCCACCCGGCTTTGGTTCTTCTACTGGGTAGGCTTCTTCTACTACACCACCAGCACCCAGAGAGGAACAGGGTGCCCCCTAGCTTTCAGAGTAATGAGCAGCAGGAGCAGGGTGTGTCCAGCAGTAAGGAGGAGTGGTGGTGGGAGTGTCTAGGAGTGCTCAGGGAGGATGCGATGGTAACACTAGCTAACATCTCGGGGCAGTTGGACCTCTCTAACTACACAGACACTATATGTCTGCCCATCCTGGACGGCCTCCTGCACTGGATGGTGTGCCCCTCAGCTGAGTCCCAGGACCCATTTCCCTCGCCGGCCCCTCACTCTCAGCTGTCCCCTCAGAGGCTCGTGTTGGAGTGTCTCTGTAAGCTGAGTATTCAGGATGGTAATGTAGACCTGCTGTTAGCCACTCCACCATTCAGCAGACAGGAGAAGCTCTTCACTGTTCTGCTCCGGTACGTAGGACAGAGGAAGGCACAGGTGTACAGAGAAATGGCTGTGGCTGTCCTGTCCCAACTAGCCCAAGGAGACCCCACCGCGGCACGGGCCATAGCCATGCAAAAGAGCTGTGTAGGAAATCTGGTAGGCTTTTTAGAAGATGGTGTTAGCATGGCACAGTACCAGCAGAACCCTCACAGCCTGCTACACATGGGACACCCCCCAATGGACCCCCCCAGCAGCAACATGTTGTGCAGAGCAGCTAAAGGACTCCTGGCTATGGCCAAAGTGGAGGAGAACAAGTCCGAGTTTGTACTGTATGAAAGCAGATTATTAGACCTCTCCATTTCATCGGTGCTCAACACCACAGTGGTGGCCATTATCTGCCAAGTCCTCTTCCACTTAGGGAAGTTATGACAGGAGGACTCGCACATGGACAGTAAAGTGGACAACATATCCCTGTGATTTTATATTTTTATTTATCAAAATACAATAAATGTTTTCTAAGAAATATCCAGCTTAACAGAATATGTCTATAGGCCTATATGTAAAGCTTTTTGGGCCTGTTGGTGAACAGGTTTTAAATTTAAAAGCTCATTTTAATACAAATATTTAATACCTGCCGGTGTTGGATTGCAGTGTTGTTTTATTTGACTTTTTGTTTTATTGTTTACTTTTTCAGCCAAAGCTGCCACCAGGTGTTGGTGCTGAATTCTGTTTTATGTTTCAGTTTTATAAAAGCTAATATACTCATTGACATTTTGTTAATGAATAGTATTTATTTAAAATGTGACACTGTACATTAGTTTGAACTTTTGCCAACAAATGTGGAGAAAAACTGAAAACAATGAAATGTATATGTTTTCTTCAATTGAAGATAAATTGTGCAATAGGACTAGAGCAAGTCTGAAACAGATAGTGCAATGTGTGCTTTAGGCCATGGGGAGGCAGCATAGCACTAGCCAATTACCATGAGAAAAGCAGTCTAATTCATCAATCTTAGCATTCTCAAGTACAACTTTCACAGACGAGATTTGTTTTGTTTTTTACACAATTTATGTTATGTCTGTATTTTTCATCACTGTGTATATTACACGCTTGTAAAATGGATACGTCTTGAGAATTGTGAGAGATGAGGCTTTCTGAATTATTAGAAAGAAATGCTTTTATTGTTAGTATATTTGTTATTGTTATTATACATATTTTGTTAATGGGGTCAAATATTTGAACATGGATGTAACTGATGTTTTAATGTACAAATCCTGTATGCATTGTATTATAGCTGAGAAAACAATCGCTTTGGTAATTACACATGAACGTGCCAGGGTGAGAGGAGAACTGTGAGAAACATTGACATTCATATCCTCCATTCATGTCAATGGAAACCATTCTGAACTGTGCTCTCAAACAAAGGTCTGAACCTTAAAAAAGTACAGGAGCTCATTGTAAACTTTGCCTTTTTTCATAAGACTGTCTCTTTTATTGAGTAACACATTTATACTATGTGCTGCACATGTCACAAATAAATGTACAAAGAACATTGATACACACAGACGTTGCATTATGTCCAGACAATCTTAGGCCAATAAAACAAACATCAGCTGCTACATGGGCTGCTGCTTTTTGTATTTATTTTTTCTTAACTGAATGTTTCCAACCTTTACTGTTTTACTTTACTCCTTTGCTTTGCAAATTCTGATTGTTAGCACAGTTGCTTGGCTGCAGAGCACTATAATCACTCATCTTTATTGTATGAAAACGGCGCTGACACCTTAAAACCAATTACAACATTCCTGGGAGGTGTTTTGACAGCTTTGATGGATATCCAGCAAAAGTGTGTCTTTGTGGAGATGTGATTATTGTACTTTTACCTATGTCAAGTCCACTCTCTTAGTTTTCACCTTCACCGACTTGCACTTTGTAAATCTGAATGAGAAGTGGGCTGCTGGACTTTTTGGTGCTGGAGGATGGGTTTCATGTAGGCAGCCGACCGCAAGAGAAAACCTCCCACACTACCGTACCTCTGTAAAGCTGAGTCATCCAGAGCACTGACAGGATGGATGTGGTAGCTCAGGGCTAGCTGCTATTGGCTACTAGTGTTGTTAGCACTGGTACCCTACTGAATTCCAATGCTAATGTAGGCATAGAAATTTTACTTTTACTCAGTTTACTCAGTAGGCCATTTTTTAAAGTTTCTATCAAAGTAAAAGTAGGACAAATTGCAAAATTTGACCCTGCTTTAGAAACAGTTTTAGAAGTATAATTTGAAAAGTAGAATAAAAAAGAAGAATAGCACAATTTCTGAGTACTTCCTCACCTCTTGAGTTCAAGCCAGTGTGACCTTTCTCTCATGTGTACAGATGGTCTAAACATCCATGTTTACTGTATGCATCTCCTCCAAAGTCATCCTTTCCACAGTACTGGCTGGAAGTAGAGGTCTTGGCAGGACTTAATTCAGCCCCATGTTGTTTTTGGATCCAGATTCAAACGGGCCTATCATGTCCACCCATTTCCCAACACAAACAAAGCCTCTGCCATATGTCATCACTTTCCTTAACAAGGCCCACTGCTCACGATTTAGTCTGGAAGACGTTCAGATCATTAGGAAAACATTCACAGCTCTCCGAAGCATTCTAGCTTAAAGGCTCAGCAGTAGATGCCAATCAAGAGGGCCTCTGTGTTTGAACGCAGACACATGCCACAAGATGTGAAATGGCTCACTTCTATGACCACAGCTTTTGCAAATATAGTGCTGTCAGTCAATGCTTTGTGTGAACTGTGTGTGGGTTTTATGCTGTATTATTCAAATATATTTTCCTTCACTTTTAACAATTGCACTGACAAAACCTACTGCAAGAATGGATAACCACATTAAGTTTGAACAATTAATGCCTGTCATGAATCAGAGAACTTGTGGTTTTGAGAAAAAGTGTGGATTAGGGTGGGTGTGGTGAACGCATGTGTGGGACAGATGACAGTGAGCACAGTGGTTAATGTTGCATACTACAGTTTTATGTCATATGCAAGGTGAATAGGAAATGATATCACAACAGCTCTACATTTAGCTTAGTTTGTGAATGTGTGTCTTCTTTTTAGAGGAAACATAAGTCACAGCAAGTAATGAAACATTAACTGCCAGAAATATTTAAAAGAACTTCCTACAAATAATTATCTTTTATCCTGAGACATGTTTTCAGAGTTTTATTGTTTTTGTTGACATTGTCATATTCATGGTACAAGAGATTCTATAAATAAAATAAGGCTCATTCAAGTCGGGCCAAATTTGGACATCTACAGTCAGTTCACGGAGCTACATCAGTGAGGCTATTTCCCACAGAATCACGCAGTCAGAGGATGGATGGAGGAGTAACTTTTACTCTCATATAATGATCAAGAAAAATGAAGATGAATAAGAAGTTAATTGCAGAATATATATACACAGATGGTCTGTATCAAGATGGGTCAGTCATATAAATGCTTAGTAAATGATAATTCATATAGCACATTAGTTTAGACCTATTAATTATCAATTATTAGTCAATATCACTGTGTGGGAATTAACAATCAAAAACGTTATGATAAGTATTTCCTACATTTACTTAAATATACAACTTAAATCACGGCCACAAAGTTTTGGTGGATTTCAGAGGCCCCACATGTAGTCTAGGTCTAAGGTCTAAGGTCTAAAGGTCTAATTCTAATGGTAGTCCAGATACATTGTCTCCTGTGATAATTCAAACAGGTTCAGTGTAAAAAAAACAAGACAGGACATGTGGTGATGGAGAGTGAATAACTGAATATGGATGTATTATGAATACCCCAGAGTGTGAGAGTACAGAAGACAGCCTTCCTTGGACACGCCCCTGCCTGGACTCCCCCCTCTTCCAGCGGTCTCCCGGTGGTCCCTACTCCCTAGTTGGGAAACGTCCTCTCGTGTCCGCCTCAGCAGTTGGCAGCAGTGGGCAGCAGCAGCAGCAGTAGTAGGAGGAGGAGGAGCGCTCCCTCCGCGGTGGTAGTGGTGGTGGTGGTGGTGGTGGTGGTGTTTGTTTGTGAGGGTGGCAGGGCGCTGAGGACAGGGACACGGACGAAGCCTCGCGGCTGGAGCCTGCTTTCACGCTTCTCGAGGAATGCTGTACATTGTTTCACACAACGCGCTCAATGCGAAGGATTGAAATGATTTCGTTGCTTGTTGCTGATTATGGCTGGGAATGACTGTATTCTTGTCTCAAAGAATCACGGTGTGTTTTGAGCGACGAGATGCTGCTGAAGCTCGTCTGAGGAACCCGTCGTGCGCCTTGGCTGATTTTTTTTCTATTCCCAAGTAAAGTTTACCTGGCAACAACCGTTTGGTCTCGTTTAGTACATACTATTTCTAAAAATGGTGTTGTTCGGTTTGTCTTCGGCTCGAAATAAACCTGGATAACGAAAAGGAATAGCTACGTGACACCACCCCGCGACGAGAGCAGCGTTCCTTGGCTTGGGTAAGGCACACTTCAGCTGTGCTTCACTGGGCTAAGAGACAGTGGAGATGTGGAGCTTATTGTCACACTATGTGCTTACTAATGCAGCTAAGGAGCAGACTTAACAATTTACGTTCAGAAAGATGTGCGTCTAAGCTACACATTTGCATTAAATCCTCTAAAGGTTAGCTGTTATTTGTAGAAGTTGGTTAGCTTTAGCAACACATTACACACATGCTACATAGTGCTAGCCAAGTAGAAGCTAACAAAGAAGCTTGGATATGGCTGATGTCCCCGTGAAGTTATCCAGCAAAGGTTCCAACTTTCCATATGCATTTAGTATGAGAAAAAAGTGTATCTGCTTTTATTCAGAGTACGTGTACTACAAAGCCAAGAAATGCCAGTGTTGTGCTAGCTTGTTATTGATAGCAGGAAGTGTAAACTTTTTGGAAAAACTTTCCACCTCCACACGCTCGAGGCATTGGTCTGCAAACTTGTAAACATTATTAGTCTGCTGACCTGAACCGGTTTTGTTGTCTCCACAGAGGCGCGTCTGCCCCAGGATTTATTAAGCTGTGAAGATAGTCATCAGCACTTGATGCATCTCGGGGTGTCTGAGTCCATGCGAGAGTGCGAGTACAGCCAGATCAGCACTCGCAGCTCGACCCCAATGGAGACCCCATACAAAAAGAGGAGCCCCAAGAAGAAGAAGTGGGAGTCCTTCCCTGGACGGAATAAATTTTACTGTGATGGCAGGATTATGATGGCCAAACAGACTGGGGTCTTCTACCTCACCCTTGTGCTTATTCTAGTCACCTGTGGACTATTCTTCACATTTGAGTAAGTATGGGTTAAAGGTAGGCTATGTCCTTTGTGTACTGTCTCTTTTCCATGTAAACTAGTGTTCAGAATGAGGGATTTTCAGATCTCTGCTGTCATAAACCTGGCATATGGGTCAGTTATGTCACCGGGCTAAAAGTCTGGTGTTTCTCGCCCAGGGAGATGTCAGTACAAAGTGATTTGGGTATTAGATAGAGGTCTCTCTGTTTAAAGTGTGGGAGATAGTAAACTGTTATCTACTTGTCACTAGCATTGCCGTAGGCCACTGTTGTTGGAAACCATACTTATTTTGGATAAATAAAATACTGAGGTTAGGTGTGTAGTATTTAGCATAAAATCAAGATCGCAATCTTATTTCTGCTTTGTTGTTTGTATCCTGGGTGCTGTCAGATAGTATAGTGTATATATAACTAATGTCAGCAAGTATTTACTGTCTCTCAGGACAATGTATGTAATTCACAGTATGAAACTGTGAATGTCCATTGTGGTAATGTTTCAGACACTTTGTTTCATATTGATCTTATATCAGTTTTTTCTTTGTCTCCCCTCTGCTGTAAAACACTACAGTATTTGTTTCTGTAGTTGTCCCTGACTTTTGGCCCTGTCACAGCTCCCCTGTGGCTTGTGGTGTAGATTACACTCTCTGTCTGCATATGTCAGTGTTAATCACAGTCTTGTAATTCCCAAAGGACACTCACTTTTCTCAACCAGAGGAACAACCTGCTATAAAGAACCACTGTGTATTTATGTGCAATCTCCTTAGGCTCCACATGTGGTTGTCCTAAACAACTATTACAGCATGTAGAGACATTGACCTGCCAGCACAGAAGTGTCATAGAACACACTCTATCTCCTCATTAGGCTTTAGTAATCACTCTAACATTGGTGGTCTCGGAACACATCTTTGTTAGATAAGAAACCTGCCATCATTGCCTTTTGAGGCTCAATTAGACGTGTTCATGCTTAAGAGCAACAGCAGGCATAATAAGCAAAATATGAGTATGAGTTGATCGCTGTGGTTCAGTATCTGGAAAGCTAAATGGTCTGTGGAAGATTATAAAAGAAAATGACATGTTTAACTGAATGGCCATTCTGAAGTAACTGTGCAGGTCTGCAGATTCAT
>JAVQJW010104264.1:0-10114 GCA_036025195.1 Hypseleotris klunzingeri
CAACTACAGTCCTTTGTTCAATACAATAATAATTAATACTATTTATTAATATGTCTACATCTATTAATATGAACACTGGCATTATTACGGTAAAAATTACAGTGAAGAGCAAAGCATAAATTAATTCACTGTCTCACAGTTCTTCATATCACAATTAGATTTTTTTATTGCCATATCGCACACCCCTAATGTATAAGATATTTTTTGAGAATACACTTTTGCTTGAAGTCTATAAGATACAAAGCCATTAATTGTATGTAGGGTTTCTCATTCTCAGCTGCGTTTGATCATCATCTAAGCTGCTCTTGAAGTGAAAGCACATCTGGCCCGTGCCTCCAACGTGTTGTTGTATGTCATTATGAACCGGCCTCTAAATCCTATCACCATTAGCTAACAGTTGATCTCAGGTTGCTGCTAATCGCTTCATTATGTGTTGGCGTATTCAGTTTGTCTGTGGCACTACCTGTAGCCTGCTTCACACCAGGTTTTGATGAATGGGTTTCTTATGTATATTCACAGCTTGTCACAAAGAAAGGTCTTTGAAGTTTTAAATATACAAATGTGTCACTGTTTGGTTCATCACTTGTAATCTACAAAGCATGGCCACGTTAAGTAAATAAATAGAAATACAAATCTGAAGGGCCAAAAAGATTTTTTAGGAACAAAATTATTCTACTTTGACAATTATGGGCTGAGGAAACTGTAGACCTGGTTTAGACTTACTGCTGTCCAAATTTAGTGGTTTGGCCTTTTGGTTATAAAGTCATTACATTCGGCATATTAAACATATTCTGGACTTGTGTTACCCCCATACAGTGTTTGTCCTTGACCAGATGATGGTTTGAAATATAATGCAAATATATGCATGACTTTAAAATTTACATTTGTTATATGGTAATAGATGCATCCATGCAATAGTCTGCACCTTTATGTTGTTTTCATCTGTGTAGTGCAAGGGCATATGTATGGCCCAGCAGGAGGCCAGTGTGAAGTGAGAGCAGTCCACACGCATGTCCTGCAAGTTCAGCTGCCACAGGGTCCCGGGCCCCTCCTCCCCCTCCTTCTCATGCTACAGTATGTTATTTTTTCTTTACCCTTGCTGCTTCCAGTCCCTACTGTATTCTGGTCTCCCCTCTGCCGTCCCGTCCTGTGCCTTTCATTTCTCCTCTACATTCAAAACCAACTGTGCGTGTCCTCTGCTGCTGCCCCGCTGTAGCCTGGTGCTCCCCTGCTCTCAGCTGCGGTGGCCCTTCGGTATGAATTTGTGAAGACACTTGAGTAAGGGATTCTGGGAATAGATTTAATGTTATGGACAACTTATTTTGTTTTTTTCTGTGTGAGTTTAGCATATTTTGGTGTCTTTAATTCCAAGAAGGTATAGTGTGATTGTTTTATGGGAACTGCAGGGATTACTTTAAGTGCCCTTTAGCCCAATAACTGGACAAGTACTATATGTTTGGAATTTAATGAATTTAGAAAATGGCTATCTACTGTGAAATTACAGTATCTGACAGTTGACTCTCTTGTAGAATGCAACAAAAAATTTACCCGTAGCCCTGCTTGTGGCGTTATGTAAAACATGCTGCCATTAATAAAAGAGAACATTTCTGATGGGTATACACAAAATTTCAAAATACTTGTAGAAGATGTTATTGTTGTATGGATTCATATTCAGGCTATAATCTGTAGCTTCCGCTCCCTTCATACTGACACAGAGGGGCAGGATCACAGCTATGACACCCCTATGTATCTCATTTATCCGTGGAGAATGGGGTTAGTGAACCGAGCAGCCCCCCAACACTGGCCTCTGCTGCACCTGCACACCCGTCCTAGGGCAGGCTGTAGGAGGAAACTCTGAAAATAACGTAATGCAATGAGCAGAATATAAGCATATTAGAGTGGACCCAAGTTAAGCGTTTTTGCTTTTGTTGCCTTGCTTTGTACATTATTTAAAATTTCAATTAATCGTTGTAAAGAAAAATGAATAGGAGTTAGTAGCGACCCCTGTGACCCCCCACAGATCACTCAGTCATTCATAAGAGGCTGTTTAATAGACCTCCCTGATGCCTTGCTTTTGTACTTTGGCGGAAGTGAAAATGCTTAAGATTCAGATTAAGGGTGGCATTAAACTTTTACCCAAACTGACCACTTTAGTTTCTAACAGTTGGCCAATTCTGTGCTAACTGTTATATGTTTTTCTGCTAGCGTGATAACCTTCTCTGTCGCCATGGATTTATGATGTTTACAGATGTGCTCAGCTCTTGCAAAAACAGTCCTTCTCCCCAGTGGGGTGGCCATCTTTTAATCCAGTAAAGAGCAGAGGGATTTGGGTAGCCCCTAGCCCGCCTGAAGCCCCTTTTGGAAACCTCTCGGCCGTGAGAATGGAGGAGTTGGGGGGGTGATGTTGTGTGTGGAGCTAGCTATGCAGGAGGGGCTGGTGGTAGGGGACAGTCTTTGTGAATTTAGTTAATCTAATTTGAGCTCTTTTCCCCCCGAAGGGCCTTCACTTCACTCCCTCATCGCTACAAACATCAGGCCAGGGTACAGAGAGTTTCACATCCCTGGCGAAAATGGGCTTTATCTAGTTTAATCCAATATCCTTGTAAGTAAACCTTAGGGGAATCAGATAGGAGCTGCTGTGGTAGCATTTGCGTGTTTGTGCAGTGTAATCAGATTGGTAAGTGATACTGTACTAGAGACTGGTAGAAAAAATTACTCAATATTACGTGTAGCAACTGCAAGCTTTGGGCAGACCCATTCACACCTTGAACTGCGGTTACTAGTCTTTGATTGGGAACTCTAATACACAAGATCCTATCAATACATCAAAGGGCGACCAAAAGCAGGGGAAGTTGTTGATGCTTCTTATAGTATGTAAATCAAGCCCTCCAAGGCTGTTTCACACCTATGGATTAGCCCATTGTGATTATGTAGGATATCAAACAGGCATTGGCTCATTAGCCTTTGAAGCTGCTACCGAATGCTGTCAACAAGGTCTCGTAATCCTTTTCTAATGGAAGTTGGACTGTGGTTCAACAAGATGATTAATGTGCTGCTCACTTCAATGTATTTTTTTAGAACAGAAGCCATAAAGGTGATTGTAACTTTATCATTGGTCTGCCATCTCACAGTAAACCCAATACTCCGCTTATCTCAATCTTTGTGCAATTTCTTTTTCCTTAGCTTTGTAATTTTAGTGTCTTCCCCTCTGCCCTCCTTCTTTAACTTAAGGCGATAGGTGGTGAAGGCCAGGAATGCAGCCGTGGGACTGTAAGGATTTATCACACGTAGGTGCGAGGATTGCTGCCTATGCTTCTGGTGCTCGCAGATGTAACAGTTTAGTGCCAACAGCATTCCCACCATGGAACCAATATGGCCTTTTATTGCTTTTTTGAGCTTGATTCCTAGGACCACATACTCCGTAGCTGCAGGGAAGAAGGGGGTCACAGACGGGGGAGATGTTTATATGTGTCTCTTAAGGCTTTTATGTGAGCTGCTAAGTTACGTTAACAAGTCAAAATAAATAATGGATATATCCTTGTATTTGGTATTTAGAGTAGTTACATGAAGTGGTTACATGGATTAGCGTGATTAAGCTTTCGCACCAGTTTGCCCAAGTTTGAATACACAACAGAAACCAAACTTCTGCTCTGCTCAGGTCTTTGGATCTAGTGTAAGCCACATCATCCAGGCTTGCCCCTTTAAATCATCACAACACAAGACAGCAAAACCCCAAAAAACAAGCCATATTGCTCAAAACCCTTTGACTGAATGTTAACTTTTACCAAGTCTTGATATTTAAATGTACAAATTAGATGTGATTATGAGAAATTGTAAATACGTATTTGCTGTTTACATACATTAAATTCTGTACATTGTGGTTAGAATAATAATGGCAAATGTGTATAACCTCTTCCTTATACGCTTTCCCTTTTTCCCCGAATTGTTTTTGTGCAACTGAGCTGCGTACTGTCAGCAAAAAAAGTTTAGTTCAAATTTCTCTACCTGCATGTAAACCTTCCAAGTGTCTCCTTATCTCCAGCATTGTGCACTGGCCCCTCCCACTCCCTCTCTCTCTTCACTCTCTCACTCTCCCTTCCTGCTCGCTCTGCCTCTCAGGTTACGATGACTGGGGGGTTTTCTTGGCTCAATCTTGGAGAGTGTCTTGTGCGGGGCGGGTGTGTGTCTCCCCTCCTCGTGTCCTTGTGTCCCTGCCCAAAAGCAAGGAGCCACCCCAACCACCCAGCAGCCGGCCTGTGATTGGGCAAAGCTTCTTCTTCTTGACACGGCAGCGCGGTGGTGGTGGTGTGGTGGTGCCGCTGACTTCTCCGGGACGTGTTTCAACAGATGGTCGAGGTTAGAGAGTGTCATCACATCGCAAGAGAGGATTAGGGGAAGAGGGTTGTCTTCCAGGGGAGCTGTGTGGTCCCCCTACCAAAATACTCTGAACCAAGCCTTCACGGGGCACACAAACCATTCACTCTATGACCAAAGCAGGACCCGGCAAAGAAGCTGCAACACGCGGACAAAACTCAGAGAGGAATCCTAGCCTTGGCTTCATTCGGACTGCTCTCCTGTCTTCCAGGTACCTAACAACTTTGTCAGTTTGTTTTGCTGTGGTTTTAGGACATAATTTCACTACTTAGTCATTCTTGTGCTTGTGTTGAAGAGTGTAGTTGCTGTAAGTAGAAGATTTGTAGCAATGCTGTTTTTACTGTGGATCTCTGCAGCCCGTATACAGCAGCGCTCTGTGTATGCGCAGAGCCTTCATAGTTTTCCTTCTGAATGACAGGAATTCCCTTCGTCGCAAATTCCTCCGTCTCAGGGGATTAGAAGGCAGCGCATTCCATTAATGTAATTTTCCCTGTAATCCTCAATCTGTTAATTTCTACAGTTAATACTGGAATCAACTGCAGCTATATTGTAAATACATGTAAAATTAAAAATGCAAAGATTTATTGAGATCTTTTAGCGGCAATCTCTTGCCAGATCTGCCAATAGGGAAATTTACAGACTTTTTTTACAGCCTTGAAAAAAACTATTTAACATTCCATGACTTGAGTCCAAATAAGTTTTAATAAATCTAATTTCAAAAACACTTCTGGCAGATCATGTCAGCAAAGGCTAAATGGATGAGCTGCTGAAGAGAGCTTTTCGAACCAAGTGTCAGAGAAGCATGACTTTGGGAATGCCCACCTCACTTTAGCTATTTCAACTCAAGTGAGAAGGGAATATGATGTATAGTCTTTTTAGCTCGCTCGGGGGCACTTAGTATGTGTATGTTTAAGCATGTGAGGTGTTTGCGAGTGGAGATTGTGCAGCTGGGAAGGGTTGTGTGCGGACAGCAGTCTGGTTGCATAGGTGAAAGCTGCTGTTGTGTGATTGTATGTTTACTTTGGTAAATCGGCCATAGCTACACTTCCTGCTAGTTACAAACCACCAGTGGATTGAGATGACTGTGACTTGTGGAGATGTTGAGATAAATTGAGGCTATTTGAGCAGGTTAGTCTGTTTCCTTATTATGCTTTTAAATGATCTTATTTATGTAACAATCGGTGGTACATTCAAATTGAAATGTGCTCAGTTTGATGTAAGCTTGCCTTTCTATTCATTGACATTTCTTCAAAGGAAACTTCTGCGGTGGTCTATTGTAAAGCTAATTGGTGGTACCCGTCACAATTAGCGGTATTAAAAACAAACAGACATTAATTCACTTCATTAGCAAAAGTAAAGTAACCCAGAGAAAACCGCAGCGCCTCCATATCGACCAACGCGGCTCATAAATCATCCATTCACTTAAACCATGCCCTGCGGTGTATAGATTCAATTTGTGATTACCTTGTACCCGGAACATAGCAAAGCAGCTTTTTGGGGGATGTTTTAAATTCACAGCACAATACTGCCAGCTCACAAGAGAAGATCCTTTAAACAGTTTAGCTACAAACAAGACCATGAGCGCAGCTGCTGCAAATAATTAGGTTTGAGTAGGTTAGACGCTTGCCAAGACAAACCTTGTTTTAGTAGTGGCTTCAGTAGTCATCATCTGAATCTTATGTTTTTGTGCATATGGCTAAAGTTAATTTTCTGATAAGGCACGAAGTCACTGTGCGTAGTTCTTTTCATTATTTTGTTCAGATGCAGGCCTGCAGTATTTTTTCAAATGCCAGCCAAAGTGATTCAGAGGTTCCCAGACATCTTGCATGACTTCATACATGCCGGCTGATGAAAACAGTCCGGGGCATTGACGTCGGACAATTGGGAAAAATGCATGAAGCTCTAAATCAACATGTTATGACACATAAGGCACTGCACATTTGTTCCCCAT
The DNA here is from genome assembly GCA_036025195.1 of Hypseleotris klunzingeri. NCBI lineage: Eukaryota > Metazoa > Chordata > Actinopteri > Gobiiformes > Eleotridae > Hypseleotris > Hypseleotris klunzingeri. The sequence continues at coordinate 6,326 of JAVQJW010104264.1, forward strand.
TGATTTTATGTGAACCTTGTAAGATTTGGGAGGGAGCGTTGTAGTCAGAGGGATACTTTTCATCCTGTTTGGAAAACCTAGTCATAACTTTACCTTAAAGATTTTCTATCACTATATGGTTCTCTTTGGTAGTTATGGTTATGGTTATAATTTAGAGCACTTACTGTATTGAGTGTGCTCCACATTATTTAAAAAATGTCACCATACCAGGTTTAATTAAATTTCAGCATCTAAACCAGTGCTAAACTTTGGCTCAACCAGAACTAAACCATGACTAAATTAAGACCCTATCAAGCTTTTTGGCCAGATCACAGCTTCTTTTTCAGTAAGACAAATTAGTTTGGGGAGCCATATCATTACCTTGATCAAATATATTTACTTTTCTTGCCATGTGAATATTGTGTTCTCTGATCCTGCGGTAAGAATAGTGCAATAAATTATGTAGCTATCAAAGTGTGATATAGCGTCATCTGTTTGTGTGTGTCCTCCAGCAGTTGTTTATCTCTTCGGTTTAATGACAGTCTTCTTTATACTGGCCTGATTGCATGTTATAGACCAGATTGTATGCTCCTATCACTGCAAATGACCAGTATTTGAACAGGCAGCGTTCTGGCATGCACTTCATTCCTGCATGTTCTCTTCAAGGGCTATCTTTAGATGAGTCAGCCACTTTCTCGATTGCTTTGTTGTCCTCGCTGATCAAACAATGCTTTCAGTTTGTTCAAACACAGTCCCTCTTTTGACTCTTGAGAACATATCTCGGGGGAAATATGTAGCATGCTTATGTGGATGCCGACAGAAACCTTGCACATGCATCTATTTTGGGATTTGCGATCTCACAATAGCACCCCCAAGTGTTGTTCACAATGATTTGAGGGTCAGTGTGTTGGCTTGGAGCGGGGACACAGGTCGTATTCTTCTATTGTCTTCAGCTTGGCCCTGATGACAAGTTGGGAAGACAATGTGCATTTTTGTGGAAAGGAGTTGTGATTTCTGAGTTTTTTAGTGCGGCTGACTGTCAAATGGAAGACCATAACATTTAGTTTCTTATGATATGGATACTGCAGCAACAATAATTATGCGATTGTGCAGCCCTAGTTTTTAGTCTGTGCTTTATCTATACAGAGTCTGAGAGGAATGACCCCTGACCATACTCTTGTTGCTCCGGTCTGAGAGTGAATGGAGTGACAGATAGTGTGGGGTTCTGTTAGCAGCTGAAGCCCAAGTAAGAAAAAGAGGATTGTAGTGCCTTTCCTGGGACGTCCAGAGAATCTTTTGTTCAGATGTCAGTGTCCGTGGATGCTGCACGGCTTAAGGAGTCCGAAAGGGAAAGCTGGGTCAAGGCTCACAAAGGGGGCGGTGGAAGCCTACATGACAGCAATAAGACAATAGGGGGATGACTGACCGAGGTGTGAAGAAAGTGCAGACTGAAGTTTGGAGAGTCCTAATCAGAGGTTAGATGTTGAGCACATGTCCCGTTGTGCCACACGTGCACACTCTGAAACACATGGACACTATAATCTTCTTGTGACACTAGTTTGTACAAAGAGAAACATAGTGAAACGTGTACAAGCTTACCCCCCACCGTAGTGACTGCCCCTGAGCTGCACTGTCCCTGCTTTGTCATCCCTCCTTGTCCAGTAATCCACTCCCCAGGGAGAAGCAATCTGTTTTGAGATTTGAAAGAGAAAGGACCCTTGCCTGTATCTTGTACAATTAAACAGCCGTCAGAATGTGTAAATTCAAACTAAGAAGTGCCGGCACTGGGGGGTTTGTCCCTTTCATCCCGAATAGAGATAATGGTGTGGGCTGGGGTAGGCACAGGGAATGAATACGTTTGCTCAGGCCTCCATGGTGCTGCACAGCTCGACTAATAGAAGCCAGCATGCGTTTGTTTCAGCTCTTCTGCTCCTTTTCTCTCTCCTCTCCCCCGGAGCGAACAAACACATTGAGCCTGTGCCAGCGCACCGTGCACGTCGAGTGAGTGCATGCACTAGAGCCTAGTGGACGTGTGGACTTGAACATGTGCTGCAGCTAGCCTCTGGTCCTGTTTGTCCTTCTTTCAACAGCTTGACATTGCCGCGTGCATGCAAAGCGGCAGAAAGAAGAGTTGTGTTAAAGCTTGAGCAACTTTGTTTATACTTACAAGGTCCAGCTCTACACAATACTGTATGCTCACTTTGTTTTTCTGAAAAACGCCTCAGGCAAAGTTAGCTTTTTCTTGTCTTTCGAACATGTTAGGATGATGAATCGACTACATTCCTTCATCTTTGGCTCACATGTGAAGCTGTGAAAGCATGCACTGGTAAAGGTACTGAGTTTTAATCTAAGTAGACTTTCAGAAGTTCTAATTTTGCGTATTTTACTTTTTTTCCCGTCACAATTAAGTTAATTAAATGACAAATGACAATGTTGCATACTTTAAAAAAGCCGCAATATGTGCCAGAGGCGATGGAAAGGTGAGCTGCTGTGTGTACAAATTACAGGTTACATGTCTGTCTGCGTTCAAGTCTGATTGGCTCTCACTGCTGTGTTTGAGTGAGAGACACTTGGTGAATGTGATCCAAACACACACACTTGTGCCCACAGGCGCAGGCTGAGAGGGCTGCACAGGCACAGGTGCAATTGGACAAACAGAGTTTTTACGAGTGGGATCGTGTTGGTGTGTCACAGTCACAGAAGTTTATGGCATCCAGGGTCACGCAGGCTGGTTCTCATGATCTATGTTTGTCTACGGTTTCAGCAGAATATGCCTACACATGCTTCATATTTAAGGGGTGTTCAGTTACAAGCGCCAGAAGCTGCACTATACTTATCATGGGATCACTGACTGAGATACCACCTCAGCCTGGAGAAGCTTTATTTTAGTGGTTCACAATGAGAATAGACTTGGTGTGTCTTGAATTTCACAGCTGACCTTATTTACCTTTCTGTACTAGTGGCCACCTGTGGTACTAGAAAAATCAAGATTATGTCATAACGTGGAATTTTTACCTAAACTCTCAACTTCTAAAAGAAATTTGTAGCATCAGACCTGGAACCCCATTGAAAGTGTTTTTTCTAAGTCCTTCACACTACATTTTCCCTTTTCTTCAATCATTGTGGTTTCTCTAATTCAACGTTTTACAAAAGCCTATTCCACATGCACTTCCTCAGTCAGTATTCATTAAAGTTTCAGGACTGTTTTTAAGCTTTTTACTCTTTCACTTTCTCTGGCTCTCAGTCCTCCTCTCTGTGCCACTGTGCTGCTGATTTCATGGAAAACAAGTCAATCTTTATATTCTTGACAATTACCTCAGTGGAAACCAATTGAACAAATTTGCCATAGCTCTCTTTTGTGGTGTGTGGAATTATTTGTTATATATTTGATGTGCCAAAAAGATGTGAAAGCCACCCGTGAGTGAACTATTTTTGTTTCTCTTTTAGATTGAAGTGTTTTTTTAATAGGAGCAAGTACATACAATCACTGGTCACCTTATTAGTTACATCTTAAAAGTGGCCCTAGTGTTGGCTTAGTTGCTGGATACCTTAATGCTTCAAGATGGTTCAGAAATGGCTTTTTGCAGTCATTGGTTATAATGAGCATATTTGAGTTACTGCTGTCCTTTTCATGTTTAACATGTATAACACCTTTAATTTATAATTTCTCTTCATTTTGATGGTTAGTTTACTTTAGCAGGTTGGTCTATAACATATTGCAGGACTAAGTCTATGCTGTTGCTGAATGTACCTAATAAAGAGACACAGGTGACTGGTTTAATGCATTATAATATAGAATATATATAAGAT
>JAVQJW010104275.1:0-12369 GCA_036025195.1 Hypseleotris klunzingeri
TGGGTAAATACGTTACACAGTGAGAGCCTAAAAAGTGTGTAATGCCCTGTGGAATAACAGGGAATAGTCTTGAATTGTGCAAAGCAATATATTGTTATACTGTATTTTCAAACTCCCACTGTCACAAACCATATGTGACTTTAGTTTCTTGTGAATAAATGTGACAATGAATAGTCATCTGTCAGAGGTCCAGGTTGTGCCCCTCCTAAGGCCCATAGTTGCAGGCATTTAGAATCCACTTACCAGTGTCCCCTATCAGGAATATAGATGAGTTTCAGACTGTGTGATGCCACTCTTTTGTAGACTACAGTGGAAACATAAGGTCAAGTGCTTTTTTGTCATTATAAATACAAGGTAGAATGTGTAGATCAGCTGGATGATACATGTACTCGTATCTAAACCAAATACCATACCACATCAACCAGCATGAACAAATCTAGAGTGTGCAGGATACCTTATAGGCCTACAGTGAAAACCCAGAGCGCCCCAGTAGACACACACTTAGATCCAGGTCTAAACACACAAATGCCTTCACACATCCAGCAGCGCCTCTCTCTCCTCTGCCAGGCTCCACATGTACTTCCCTCATCAGGTTCACTCGCCCCGCTCCGTCTCGACCCAGTGGCTCTCAAAGACAACACAAAGAGCTCAGAGAGATTGAATATAGACTGGAACAGGAGACATGCCCACCGCAGAGCATGTAATACAACTCATTAGTGGGCATAGTGCTGTGATGGGGGAGACAGGCAGTACAGGGGGCCTATCCGCGCAATGTCTCCATCTATACCAACAGCTAACACAGCCCTAAAACCAGCCTTAATAACTAAAAGAACCGTCATTGATTTTTTTTTTTTTCAGAAGTTTTTGGAAAAAGTGAGTAGAAGAAAAGAAATAGTATTTACACATGAGGTGAGAGGGCCACAACAAAAGGCTTAGGGCAACTCTGTAGGTACAGTATTCAGCAGGGTATAAGAATGTAAAGATGTTCCGTTTACCAGTGCTTTATCATAGCTTATTGCAGATTTAGTATAAAAGGGATACATTTACCATTATAGATACATGGTTGGATGATATTAAAAAGAACTCAAATGAAATTTGCAAGCACAATAAGATCTTTTAAAAACCACTGATCTAAAGGAGGAATGTTGAATTGTGTTCTGGCAAAAATCTGAGAGAAAAAGTGAGTAAGTTCAATATTGGTGTATTTTTAACTTTACTAGTTGTGAGTTGTCCTTAAGTGAACTTCCCAACCACTGAACCTTTTCATGAAGCTCAAGTGTATAACGGTAAATGGTTTACAAATTAGCATCTGACCTGGTTTCAAAGTTAACAAAAGTGTCTTTAGAAAATAATACAATGAAAAAACATGTTTGTTTTTCTTTGTATTCTGCAGTACAACTTATCAGTACCATAAGACAAACCGAATTCTCATAATATGATGTGGTTAAATACAAAACTCACTTTCTCAAATGTTGGGCTATGGGGTTAAAGCAAAAAAATCGATAAAGTGGCTGTAATAATCAAATCATACCATAGTGCAAATAATCAACTCTTTAGGCCATTATTTGCCGTTTATTCACCAACAAGGCCAAAAGAAACTAAATCAATCTTAGGAAACTTAGTATCTAACTAATCTTTTGTGTAAAAATTCCATAGTGTGATTGCACAAGATTTGTAAATCTTTAAGAGCTTTTTAAACGCTCCATTGGCGCTTGACTGGTTTAATAGAGTTCACTCACTAAATTTTCACTGTCATATGGTGTACATTAAAAATTAACATCTCTCCGCTCAACTGCCAAACTGGATGGGACACTTTTTTCAGCCAGGTCCAGCTGTGGTGTTTACAGCCTAGCATTAGCATTAGCATCCTAAACTGGTTGACCCACAAGGCAAACTGAGTCCAAAACAGACAGGGGCGGCCTATGTGGGTCAGGACATTGATCCCAGCGCTGGTCTGAGGTCAGGGTTTGTGTGCTCACCAGAGGGCTCTAGGTTTGGGTAAGACCACGTGAAGCAAACAAGGAAGAGTAGGGTTACTGTGTATTTGGTTATTTGCTGTTTTTGTATTCCTGCCATACAGTATAGTATATACTGTATGTATATACAGTATAGTATATACTGTATATAGTATATGTTAGTGCTCCTGCCTTACAGCAAAAGGTTCCAAACTCAGGCCAACTACAATCTCTCTCTGCGTGTCCTCCTTGCGTTACTGTGGGTTTTCTTTTGGGTTTTCTTCCACCATTCAATGACAGGTATCTAAAAATATGATTCTTAGCTTTAACTAGTCAATGACTGTGTGAGAGAATGTATATCAACGTATGTCTCTTTGTGCTGTACCCCACCTAAAGCCCATGGTGGCTCACTCTTGACCGCTATCAAAAAAAGTAGAATACGGTAGTTATTTCTTATATTTGCAACGAAATAAAGGTATATTAGAATTAGGTGTATTTGTATGGAAAACAGCAACAGCGGTGAAACAAAATATGACTTAAGAGTGAATAATAAACTTCATTCAAGATTTGGATTACATGGACGTTTTTACAGTTTGAGTTCTATGCCACAATGAATACTAGACACCTGAGTACAGAGCTCACACTTTTTGTCCTGACAAAAATGCAATAAAGGTTGTTCCTCTTTATATGTGCCTCTGTTTTGATGTTATGGGCAGAAGGAGCAGAAGAATGGTGAACTGGACTAATGCAGCTCTACACACAGCCCGGTGAATCTTCTCTAACCCTGGGCGATCGCATGACCCGAGGTGACGCATTACACACATTAAAAAGACATGAAGTTCAGAGCATCAGAGTTCAGCACGCGATCGATGTGGGCCACAGGTGCAAACTCTTTCTACACACTGTCAGAGGAGTGGCCTTTTACTCACTCCTTATAGGATTACAGTCAAATCTGGTTTTACACTGCATCATGTTAATGTCAGTGATAATAGACCGCAACACAACAAATCAAGTCCGGAAGAAGGAAGATTTTGACTTGCTTTGAGCTAAGGAGCTAGAAAAGACATAAACAGGAAACATAGATGAAGTTGAGCTTTGGTGCTTCAATTGTGTAAATGTAGTGTTATGTTAGTATGCTTGTTGTGGTGTGTTTGGTTTTGGTTGGCTGCCACCCACAGTCTGCCCAAAGGCTGCTGTGGCAATTACCACCACTAGCAAGGTATATCTTAAGCAATTTCAATGATGAATCAATGCCTTTACTGGTAATATCACAAGTGGCATTATTGCAAAAAAAATGGCTGATTGCATGTTTTCCTTAAATTATCCAGTTCAACTAAAAGGTACAACACCATATTAACAAAATACGTATCTACATTATTGCTATATTTGAATCACAGAGAACTACTTGTATCACAATCCAAACATCTTCTACACACAGCTGGAGACGTGCCCTTTTTCCTCCCCTCCCAGGATTACAGTGGAACCAGTTTTTGCTTCATGTTAATGTCAGCAATAATAAAGACCTGCAACACGAGAAACAATAAAAAACGCTGCTGCGCCGGGTCGGGAGACAGCTATAGCTTTTGGAGGTGGGCTGGAGGAGGAGGCATCGCGGGGAGAGTGCGGTGCAGAGAGATGTGAGCGGTCTGTCAACTTTTCTCCCTGTCTTCTACCCCTGGCTTCAGTCTGAACAGCAGCAAATACGGGCCTAATTCTCTCTACAGCGGCGTGTAGTGTCTGCGCTGTCGGGCTGCGTGAGCGGGAATTAGATCTATGGTTTGTAGCCTTCATCCCTTTCCCAGACAGACTTGTTCCGGCTCAGAGGCGCTGCCTAATCCGCACCTCTCTCCCGCTCGCACTCCCGTAAAATGACTTCACACAGCTGCCTCAAACGCCCAACGCAGCAATTCTCGTCTGACTGAACCACCTCGCCCCCCAGTAACAAAAAAAAAAAAAGCTAGCAAACCTCCCATAGCTCATTTAACATACCAATTCCTGCCCATAGCCCCAGCCCGGCCGCCCCTCCTCGAGGATGGAGGAAACAACAAGGAAAACAACTACAGCCCCACTTGATAATTTAAGGGCCCTAGTCTCGGGAGAGCTGTCAAAGTCAGCCGCGCGGTGGGAGGAATTCGCCAAGCGAGGAGGTGCCCCGCTTGTGCACTGGAGTATGTTTCAGATAGTAGATAGTATATACATGACATTTAGGAGGCAGTGCAGTATGGGATTTATGTTTCACACTGTTTGCTTCACTTAAGTGCAACCATAAAAAGATATACACTGGTTTGATGATGCCGAATGTGTCTGGCTATGTTGTTGATCGGTTATTGTAAAAGATGGATGCAGTGTTTGCCCCTTGAAGACTGAGCTCAACAAATAGATGCAATGCTTCCAGTGGCCAGATGAGCTACTAAATTGCAAGCTAGTGTGAGTGCAATATATTTGAAAAATTTGTGTTACATGTAATGAATTCAAACTTCTGTCTCCTTCTGCTTATTCTTGTCTCAGGTCACTGGAGTCCATCCTGCAACTATGGGCCTGAGGAGGTGTACAAATGTACACCGACAGATAAGCTTTCAATCTTACATTTAACTAAGGGAAATTTGGAGTGATCAATTTCCTTTTCATGTGCATGCCTTTAGACAATGGGAGGAGGCTGGAGGACCCGGAGAGAACCCACAGTAACACAAGGAGGACATGCAGAGACCATTCTATGCACCTGTAGTTACTTTTAATTGCTGTGAAAGGAAGGAATACCAGACCTCACTCCAAAGTCACAGTTGCACCATCTACACTTCTGTCCCTAACAATAGTCCAAGTCCATCCACTTTGAGAGCTCTGGGAACCGCAGGCCAACTCAGTTCTCACATTCAAAACCAATGTACTTCTGCTACTATCCGGGTGTTTCTTGAGTTTTTTCTTCTTTTTTTTTCAAGGACACAACAGTGATAGAGCAGGCAGCGCATGTGGGTCATGAAGGCTAACTGTGGATAATGGTGGGACACTCAGACAGACACTTCAGCCTTGAGGACAGGAAGCCCGGAGAGGTCCTTGGCTTAAAACGAAGCTGCGCTAATAGTTTTCATGTGCGTTTTAAACACCAGACTTCACCTTCCTCTGAAAACAAGGCTGATCCTGGAAGAAAAAGATGCCCAGTGTGACGGGAAGATGAATAAATGTGTAGCAAATTGTATATAAATATGTAATGTGTGTGGATTTCAAAATGAGCTGCTAGTAAGGTGGACTGACTGGCTAGTAGTAAGTAGTAGAAGTAGCTAGACAGTGAAATGTCCAACCTCAATCATTATGCTGTTCGATATAATCTTATATGAACAATTTAGCTGCACAGTTGAGTAAGAAGTAATTATTATTCACCAAACAACGTTCAATGGCATACATACACTGAAAATGAGAGCAAAATGCTAGCTAAACCACAGTTCTTCAGTCTATAATACTGTATAGTTAAAGTTAAGGAATTCAGACGTATTTTGGTCAATACAATTTAAGTGTTTTGGAATGAACTGCAAAGCCTCCTACTCCAAGCAGCACAAAGGTAAACTAAAATGAACCCTAATTTTGAGTACAATTTTTCATGACAAGTTCTAAAATAAGAGTTTGCTAACATGGGTAAGCTAAAGATTAAAGATCGCTGAACATTATGATTTCAGACTATAAGAGAAAGCATTTTAGGTCTAAACGTCAAAATGTTTTTGTCAAGACTTTACATTTAGTTGTGAAGTAATGCAGTATTTGTGCAGCTGCAAGTAAGTAAAATGATGACAGTCTAATATGGCACCATGGTGGAGGAGAGCTGAGCCTGATTTATCCCTTCACGGCCTTTTGACACTAAATTAAACTGTTGAGTCCATTCCCCCCAGTGCCAGCTAGTTATCTTTCCTGGCTAATTTAACACTATAATTTACATTCCCATATAAAACACATCCTGATGCGCTGCTGTCAAGGCCGTACATCATTCGCGGAGAGTGCTCCAGTTTCAGTGAAAAGGACAGAATTAGATCATATTCATGATGCAATTAAACACTTCAGTGGGAATCGATGTAAAACCGATGAGCCCTGAAAACAATGCATATGGCTGGGGAACATTAGAAGACATTACCTTCCCTCGGATATGCAGACGCCAATTTAAAAATCCTCTCCACCGTGCACTCCACTTTCTCCGGCTCTCGCATCCCGATTCATAACTGCTGCGCGCTGGCGATAATAAATGAATTTTTCACAAAATTATTCAACTACTAAATTGCCCATGGTAAGTGAGTATCAGATGAAAGTGATGTGAATTATTAAGTAGGGAAACTGTTTGTTCGCGCCACGGGTGTAATAATGGGCCAAATGAGGGAGTGCAAGAGAGGGATAGGTTACAGTAAAGGAGATCTGACAATAAACATGAAGAGCAGATGTAAAAATGTAGAAACCAATGTCTGCCCACGGGACTCCAGCTGGGATGATGGTATTGACCATTTTTCCCTCGGGCGGCACTGTGGGTTTTCTTATGAGTATACAGATAGAAAGATGAGGGAAGAGTATCATGAAGCACCTCCACACACATGAACCTACAACTGGCAGCAGACCTTGGAGCTGGCAATAGACATTCAGAAATACTGGGCAAATAGACTTGGGTTAGTAATAGGTGAAGTCCAAAGCAGGGATGTCACTAAAATATGGACGAGGGGGTGGCTAAGGCCCGGTTTATGACCACCTGTTTTCATGATTATGTACAGATGCGGTTTCTGATATGGCATTCATCTACACAGCAACAGTGTTTACATCTCCTCAGAACAGATTGTTTTCAAATACACAGAAGAGGTGGTTTGGTCTCACAGCAGGGTGCTTGAAGTTTCACACAATCACATTTAGGCCAGTTTCTGTTGTTTTTCAATAGACGCCACCGTCATATATGTACTAAGGCATGATTCCTTTACTGCCCCCTATTGACTGTAGGTAGTATCTTTGGCTCTATCTTACAATAGGAATGAAAAATACATCCACAACCACAAAGTAATATATTCTTATGTCACTGATCTTTCCAGGAATGTTCACCAAAATGTGACAGGAAACTTTGTAGCAGCCTGTACTTATTATTAAGAGCTAATACAATTTATGGTTTATTCATACAACACAATTAAAGTCACTGTAGTGGTGTTCAATAAATAAATAAACAATATGTGAATAAATATGAAATAAACAAATATATTATAACACACATATGCCGCACATGTACCACTGGCAGCCAGCCCTCTAGAGCTGGCAAAAGACTGCAACAAGGCGGCGGAGTTACACCAGCTCAACACACGTTTACATAATGGGACCGACAGCGCGGCAGACCACACAACGCAACACACAACTCAGCATCACATCCACTACCTGTCACAGCACAGCATCAGACTGACGGCACGACAAACCACAACCAATGGAAGAGAAACTAGCAAACAACTGGAGAAAAGCAAGGATTTAGGTTTGGTGTGTTCAATGTGTGGGGTATACACAACATCAAAACAGACTACTGGCTATAAATGCCTCCCAGAGAGATCACCGAAAATGGGAAGCAACTTTCCGTGTCACCATTTGCAATATTAAAAAACATAGGTATATTTCAAACTGTGTATTGTACTACATGTCAAATTGTTTTTTATGTAATTACTGAAATATTTAGCCTTCGAATGGATGACCACTGAAACTATATCAAATTTTCTGACCACCCACCCTTTGCCCCCAAACCACTAATTGAGACTCCCCAATCTCAAAAAACAAAATGGAAAATAGAATAGACTTTTGAATTTTATTGACCATAAGTTTATTGACTATATTTGTAATAATTAGCAATGCACAACAATACTGTTTAAATTGATGTTATTGTCTATTGTTCATAAATAGCCGTTTTTATGTGTTTTTATTGTGCCTATTTTATTTTTAAAACTGGGTGATGCGAACAAATGTAATGAAATTCTGAATTTGAGAGCTGTAGAGAGAGGGCATAGGGGCACAATTTGTAACCATTTGTGACAGGATGAGTTGTCCTCTCCAAGTGAAACAGTAATTATACTTAATGGTGCGTTAATCTGTCCGTCAGGCGAGGGGTGAGCAGCCGGGGTCAGCCTAAAGTGCTCCAGGCTTCACCGCGGTTTGTCACAGAGCAAGAGGTAGGATGGCTTTGGCACGTACTAGCTTTTTTTACACTCATGTGGTTAAAAAAGCCAAAATATGCACTAAATGTCTACAGTTGATAACTTTATTTATTGTTTTAGTCTTTTTTATATTTTTGTCATTCAGAAACGTAGACAAAAGAGGATGGTTCTAAGCAGCCAATCTGAATGAAACTTTAAGCAGCGCATTTGGTCTGTCTCACAATGATAAGAATTTATAGGCCAGGAAGAATTAACTTATTGAGCCTAAAGCCAGTGTATGCATCAGTATTTCGTGCATTCAATCAAATACACAAATGTTATAATTTAAATGTTAAAGAAATTCCACAAATTAATAAAAAAAAACGTGCTCAGTCTTTGAGGTATTCTTTCCACATCACATTCTTATAGTGAAGTCACCACAGAGCTTTTAAATATACAAAATAAAGTGTACACATCATGGACTGACTACAATTTTCAGGAAGTCTGTTGTCGTGAGCAAGCTAACATTTACTTCAGAACTTTCTTAACACCTGCGCCCTGGCCAAAAACTGCTTAGACATGGACCGCAAGGAGTCACATAAATAATTTATCAAAGATGTGGGTTTAGTGTAATTTGACTAAATGCTACCCGCTGCAGAAAAGTTTGAGTCAGTTTTTGTGTTGAGATATTGTCCAGATGGTGCCCTGGCCCAGTGCCATCCCAGTTAATATATAACTCCTTTAGTTTGGACAGAACTACAGCTGATAACACTGAGCTCCAGCTGAGATAATACAAGTTCACATTAAAAATCCCAGGTCATGTCCCACACATACTGTACCTCCACAGTCAGACAATAGTGGGGAGGGATGCAGGTGAGTAACTGACATGTATTTATAGGATATATATTGAATATGTTTTTTATGAAGTAACAAAACTATAATTATACTTATCTCTATGTTAGGGAGGTTTTAAGGGCTTTAGGTTTAGGTTCAAACTGGCTTAGTTATTTAATTCAATATATTTTTACTCTTACTTGAAGTTACAATACTTTTACTTGAAAGTTCTGGCTTTATCAAAAGTATCTAAATATCTCCAATTATATCTCTATCAGAATATTTCATATGTTTTTGACTTTTTTCAAATCTTGCAACCATACTCTGTCTATCTTTGTGTTTGAATGGATATGCTGATGTACCAGTGCTGCTGTCTGGAGGCCTCTCAAAGGGGCTGGACTATGGAGCAGGCTGGTGTGGTGGGGAGTGGGTGGGTTGAGCGCACACAGCAACACAGGGGTGTCAAAGGCTAATTTTCAAAGCCACTCACGGGCGCTCATCTCTCACCGTGAAGTGGCGAGCGTGGCAAGTGGCTGTAGGTTGTCATGGATACTAAAGCATGGGACCCCAGAGATGCGGTGCGGGGGGACGAGCGACCGGGCCTGTCTAAAGGATTCCTGTCAGCTCCGGCCTGATAGATGGCATTGACGGATCATTTGTCATACTGTAATTGTTCTCTGGCAAACACGGAATACCCACTAGTATAAACAGCAGTAGTAATAAAAGCGGGAAACGGACGGGGATGCTCTGATCCGCTGCCTTTTTCACTTAAGGAGCTAATGAGTGCTGCTGTGGTGTTGTGTCCGGGCAAAGCGAGGCGGGCTGATTAGGAGCAGAAAAAGCCCTAGACGTGAGGATAAAACAAGGCAATCATAAAGCAAGCGGCAGTCACTTGTGAGTATCGATGGGCCAGGAGGGGGAGAGACAGTGTTGACAGCCCGGGGAACAACAGTACAGAGGCTACAGAGTGATTCGTTTGCTCCCCGCTCTATTTGGGCCGGTGAGCGCTTGGGCTGAATGCTTGTCCAAGATAACAAATATACAGGAGTGGTGCTGCAGATGCATGGCCCGGGACGAGGTGCACTATCTGCCACAGTCGCAGATAGCCAGGCGCCTGAGCAGAGTATAAATGACTCTCAGGACAAAGGTGCTATTTGTTCAGCCATGTTTTGGTATGGGCCCGCTGTGTCCAGCCTTTTACTATTGGGATTGACCGAGTGCCATCCCTCTTCATACAATAGACATGCCTGACTCATTCAGTACAAAATGTAGATCTTGCTTTAGACTTTGTTTGGCCCAGGGTTAGTTTTTGGCAAGTTTGGATTTAGCCCTATGTCCAGAGACTAAACCAGGACTAAAACAGGTGTAGGCTACTGAAATAATTTTGGACTGATTTGATGTAAGGCTCCAGGCACTTACATTAATCACAAAAAATCAAGGAATGTTTGAAATATAGTAATATTTGTAGGAAAAAGTAAGTAACATATTTTGATATTGTGCCATGAAACCTCAAATACTCGGAAAAAAAGGGTTGCATTTGTCAACCTATTCAGCTTTATTCATCCACTTGCACACAGTTGTTTTTGATGCATAAACCACCTGTGCTCGACAAGGATAGAACTGCTTAGACCAGGAGCACAGAACGCCTCAGAAACACAAAGACAGACAGGCCCATAACCAGGCTCCTCAGTCTCACAGTATAAATTTTATCGAGCCAGAGCCATACGATCCTCTACATTAACCTCACAGCTACATTACCTACATTATGCCAAAGAGATGAAGGAGACAGCGGCAGCAGTGAGACCAAGTTCCGGAAAAAAGGCTCAACATAAAACATCTGAAATAGAAAGAGACACTTCATTGTTTCTAAATGCATCTGAGCAACAGAAAATTGTCTGTCAAGAAGAGGCTGCAACCACTTCCTCCACGAACCAGTTTTCAGGGGCCACTTCTGAGCCAAGGATTAGTATACGCAAAAGCAATTTCCTATGTAAACTATCAGCAACAGTCACATGATGTAAAGAGATACTAGACTTGTAGACAACAACAAGCCAAACTGTTACAAATGATCATCTGGTTCTAAAGCCAATTTGTTTTGCTATTCAAAGATGGATCAGATACAGGAAGATTCTTCTCATAACTATTAGAAGAAATATGATTTGTTGTGACCTCCAAATGCTTTTATAACCAAGTAGGGTCCTGCAGTTGGGTATAGGCATTATTCTTGTCCTCACCTGCTTTTTGCACCTCTTGTTCAGCTTAATCTAAGTTTGTCAAATGCAGTTGAGTTAGGCTGATAAATAATGTATCAGCTTCAAGAAAAAATCCAGGCAAACTTGGCATCTCCACTTAGCGTGATGTTTTTTAAGTCTGTCACTCCACTGATGCTACAGAAAACACTCATAGATATTGTAATGCACGACTTTGTTCTGACAAGAGCTCCCTCTCTCTCACTCTACGAAGCCTGTTTTATATTCCTAACACCAAAATGAAAATTAAACTTTCATTGTTGTGCATGCTGTTTAATCCAATAAGGATCTGATGTAACAAACCGCTGTAATATCGCCCAGCATACTTAATGGGAGCGGACTTAGCCCTGTCGCTTCAGATTAACCTCGCGCTGCAACAGGAGAAGCCTTCACTAATCTGCCATTGTTGGGTTTGGCAGAGTGGGGCTAGTGCAAAACACATTTGGCAGTCAGCAGGAAAACTAAAGGCTTTATAATGACAGCACGGGCCTCTCTGCTATTTGAGCTAATAATGTCAAAATCTAATAACGCTCTGGCCTGGTGGTGAGATAGAGGGAAGTAAGTGGCTGGGAATGGTGGCTAGGAGGAGTAAGGACTTTGGGGGTCGGTCAGTTCAGACAATGCCACTGATAATGTCACTCAAATGGGGAAAAAAACATTTTGATCCATAATGGCTTTTTAATGCTACAAGAATATATAGTAGCAAGCATTTTGTCACGCCAAGTACAACCTTTTAAAAACTGTCCTTCCGAGAACCATTTTATTGAACCAGGCTAAACATAAATAAAATAGAGATGTATTCTAAATCCTAACATTAAATTGTCACAAAAAACAAAGTCTCCCATTAGAGCCCAGGGGAATACAAACTACTAATGTCTTTACGTTTGCCTATAGTGTTTAAATGGACTTGTTAGCGGTCCATATTGAATTAGTGTCCCTTTATTACAGTATCAGACACACTGGTCAAGGCTTGATGTGAGCCGGAGAAGGATATCTGTTTCTCCATCAGAGAGAGATTGACCTTACGCCGCTCAGTGAAGGCAACATCTGCAGCGTCATCAAAACTCCCAACTCCTGTGTCCCCTGAACGCAGTAGCCTGGCCAGCCAGACCCGCCTACTTTTTCCAAAAGCAGGAGGGTCTGGAGCCCTGCTGATAGCCACTACATTCTCTGTCCATTTTTATGAAAGGCCAATCAGGAGAGCCGAGA